>JAFMOD010000862.1:44869-151956 GCA_019802435.1 Corydoras maculifer | reverse complement strand
TTTATTATATTTTACTAATTGATAATCTTTTAAAATGACGGTCTTGTAGGGAACATCCTTGGCCTTCTGCCTTTTGTCCACAAATGTGATCAGTGGAGATGTGACATCATTTCTAGCTAAACTATAACTCCTGAAGCAAAGCTGTGTGATCCCAGCAGTACTGGATCGTATCTTTCAGGAAATGAACAGCTGTTAGTTTTTGAAGTTTGGTTTTTGGTTAATGTTTAAGTTTCTCTTTCCGGATTAGGATGAACTGCTTTTTCTCACTGACTTGAATAACTCACACTTAAGCTTTGCTGCTGTGGAACTGAATTATCTCGTTTCACTTACTTTTTGCATGTGCCAGTATTACATTTACATTTACTTATTTAGCAGAAGCTTTAATCCAAAACAACTTACAAATGAGAGAACAACACAAGTTAATTTTCCTTTTTTATAGCAAGTCTTTGTGGAAGAGATGTGTTTTGAGTTGTTTCTTAAAGACGTTTATTGACTTAGCCTTATGGACCGAGTCGGGAAGATGGTTCCACTATTTATATAGAGTGAGAATTAGCACCATGGTGAGGTGGAACCACCAGGAGACATTCATCACAGTGAACGAGTCTGAGTGTGTTTTGAAAATCTAGAGTGAAGGTAAGAGGGGCCAGATCCAGAGATTGTCCTCTAGATCAGAGTCAGTGTCTTGTACTAAATGCAGCAGCTACAGGGAGCCAATGGAGAGAGAGGAGAGGAGTCACATGACTTCTCTTGGGTTTCTCTTGGGGAGTTTTGAATCAGGGCTTGGACTAACAGCTGAGTAGCATGTTCAGGTCATGTTGTACACAAAGAATCTGCAGGAAGGGGTAGTTTTAGTGACCGGAGAGTTGAAAATGTGAGTCAATTATGAAACTATGGTTACGGAGCGAGACAGATGGAGAGATTGTCGAGTCATCAATTTGAAAGGTCAGGTCATGATGGATTGAGGGTTTAGATGGAATTATGAGAAGCTCGGTTTTTGCCAAATTCAATTTGAGATGATGGGCCTTTTTCTTTTATAGCAAGTCTTTGTGGAAGAGATGTGTTTTTAATTGTTTCTTAAAGATGTTAAGTGATGGTTCCACCATTGATCAGTGGAGAACCATACGGAGTGAGAATTAGCACCACGGTGAGGTGGAACCACCAGGCGACATTTATCACTAGAACGTAGTGAACGAGTCGGAGTGTGTTTTGGAAATATAGAGTGAAGGTAAGAGGGGTAAGATCCAGAGATTGTTCTGTAGATCAGAGTCAGCAAGTTTGGTTTTTGGTTAATGTTTAAGTGACTTGTACTGAATGCAGCAGTTACAGGGAACCATTGAGAGAGAGGAGAGGAGTCACATGAGTTCTCTTGGGTGGTTGAACACGAGTCGGGCTGCAGGGTTATGAATCAGTTGTAGAGGTCTGATTGTGCAGCTGGGAGTCCAGAAAGCAGAGCATTACAGTAATGGAGCTGGGATAGGACGAGGGCTTGGACTAACAGCTGAGTAGCTTGTTCAGTCAAGGAAGGTCTGATCTTCCTGATGTTCTACAGAAAGAATCTGCAGGAACGGACAGTTTTAGTAACCTGATCGGAGAGTTTAAGATGTGAGTCAATTATGAAACCATGGTTTCGGAGTGAGTCGGTTGGAGAGATTGTGGAGCCATCAATTTGAAAGGTCAGGTCATGATGGATTGAGGGTTTAGCAGGGATTATGAGAAGCTCGGTTTTTGCCAAAGTTAAGATGACGGGTCTTTATCCAAACAGATATGTCAGTGAGAAAATAAATTGTGACGTGTTGTTGTGTTGATCAAATTATTTATAACAAACAATTAAATAATAATAAACTATAAAATAATAAACTATAAAATAATTGAGCGGCACGGTGCCTTAGTGGTTAGCATGTTCTCCTCTCAGCGCTAGGGATTCCCAGTTCAAATCCCAATCTGGGTGGAGTTTCAATGTTCTCCCTGTGTCCGCGTGGGTTTCCTCCGGGTTCTCCAGTTTCATCCCACAGTCCAAAAACATGGATCAAGGTCAATTGAATTCTCCAAATTGCCCCATATTGAGTGTGTTTTTGTGAGTGTGTTTGTGTGAGTGTGTGCCCAGAGATCGATTGGCACCCTGTCCTGGGTGTATCTGCCAGCGCCCGAAATGTCCCCCCCCCCCCCACAACCCTAGCAAAGGATAAAGCGGAAGATAATGGATGGATGGATGGATATCAAATAATTTGCGTTAGTCACTCCACAGTGTCCAAGCTCTTCCTAGTGGTTCGATTTTGACCCCAAAGACAATATTAATTCTATATTCTTTTAAGGGTTCATTAATTTTATTAACTTAATGCACCTGTTGTGTGCTCATGCAGTTTGTAAATGATGCAGTTCAGACATTCATGTGCTTTGCACTTCTTTAAGGCCCAAGGCGACAACCCATAACCTTTTAAGTCATCTGTCCCTTGTCTTAACAGCAAAGCCAACACAGTGTTTGCTATTTAGTGCAGGGTCAGCAGTTAAACATTAACAAAGTTTTGCAGTGTTATTCAGAGTGCACAAGGCCTGAGAGCAGCACCATTAGAGATAAAGCTGTTAAACCAGAAAAAAAGTTATAAGGCACCTCTGATCTTTGGGGATCCAGATTCAAATCCTGATCTGGGTGGAGTTTCTATGTTCTCCCCATGTTCTTGTGGATTCTCTCTGGGTTCTCTGGTTTCCTTCCACAGTCCAAAAACATGCAGTCAAAGTGAATTGGCTGCTTTATATTTCACCTATATGATGTTTGTGTGTGTTAGAGGGAGTGTGTGGCCAACGATGGTGTACCCTGGGTTTATCTGCCAAGCACCCGGGATGTTCTCCCTTGGATGGGCATGGGGAACCTCACCGCTACCCTAGTACAGGACAAAGCAGAAGATAATGGATGGATGGAAGTTATCAGTAATTTTTTGTTATTTCTATTCAAGTTATGGGCGGCACGTTGGCTTAGTGGTTAGCACGTTCGCCTCTTTTCGTTTGTGTGCGTGTCTGTGTGTGTGAGTGTGTGCCCAGCGATAGATTGGCGCCCTGTCCTGGGTGTATCTGCCCAGTTTCCGAAACGGTCTCCCCTGGATGGGCATAGGGAACCCCGCCGTGACCCTAACATAGGACAAAGCGGAAGATAATGAATAAATGAATTCAAGTTATGTAGCGTTATTGTAAAAAAGTTTTGCAAAAGTGCATTACTCCACCCCAAGCCGTGCACAATATTTATTTCTATTAACCAAAATTCTAATTAGCCAATCCCAAAGGAGGTACAAACTTCTGTTTGTTTGGTCTACATAGCAATAGACGTACTGAACATAAAAAATATTCAGCAGACAAACAATTATAGGCCTTAGCAATAAATTCCCGGTCTGGAGAGGCTTTAAAATAACAGTCTGCACGCTTTGCAGTGAGTGTCAACCACGACAATGAAGGACTATGCACAGAGTTGAATTCCAAGCAAGCAGGCTCGATCCAG
Organism: Corydoras maculifer; assembly: GCA_019802435.1. Lineage (NCBI taxonomy): Eukaryota > Metazoa > Chordata > Actinopteri > Siluriformes > Callichthyidae > Corydoras > Corydoras maculifer. Next base: position 148,469 of record JAFMOD010000862.1, on the reverse strand, counting down.
CAAATCATGGATTTGAGCAGATCTTAATCCCACTCGCTCTACTTTGAGAGCTGAAATTAAATTTATTAGAGCAGAAAATTACAAGAGTTCTTTTTCGGGAAGTGAAAGCAAACTGCATTTGTATCTGAGGCTCGGGTTCCTGCTGAGCAGCAAAAAGTAGCCCCAGAGGTATGTGAATACCTGATCCTTATACCACCCCATTCCAAAATAACTGGCATTAAAACGGAGAACCTTCTAAAGATGTTTGATTGATGGAGAAGTCGTAGTATTGTGGTTAAGGAACCAGCCTAGTGACCTGAAGGTCCCCGGTTGGATTTCCGGTCCTACCAAGTACTATGGCTGAAGTGTGTTTGAGAAAGGCAAATTTCCCTATATAGAGGTTTGTCTGTGTGTCTGTGTGAGTGAGTGTGCCCAGCGATAGATTGGCGTCCTGTCCTGGGTGTATCTGCCCAGCACCCAAAACATTCTCCCATGAATGGGCATGGAGAACCCCCTGCAACCGTAGTAGAGGATAAAGTGGAAGATAATGGATGGATTTAATAAAAAGACAGATAAAGACAGTGGATATATATATTTATATATTCAATAATTCATTCATTATCTTCTCCTTAACCCTGTACTAGGGTCGCAGGGGGGTTCTTCATCCCCATGCAAAGCGTTGGGCTTACACACCCAGGACAGGGCTCCAATCTATTGCTGTCAATTAGGGTTAGCTCTATTAGGGTCTAAAGTTAGGTTCTCCAGGCCCAGCCAGGGGAGAACGTTTCAGGCACTGGGCAGATACACCCAGGACAGGGTGCCAGTCTATTGCTGGGCACACACTCACTCACACACACACATACACACACACACACACACACACACACACAAACATACACTATATGTAGCAATTTGGAGCATTCCATTTGCCTTGAATCCATGTTTTTGTACTGTGGGAGGAAAATGGAGAATCCGAAGGGTACTCACACAGACACGAAGAGAACATGGACACTCCACCTAGATTGAATCCCATTATCTTGACTACTTAACCCTTTATTAAGGATAACATGGGGTTCCCCATGCCCATCCAGAGGAGAACGCTTCAGGCGCTGGGCAGGTACATCCAGAACAGGACATCGGTTCATCGTTGGGCACACACTCACTGACACAGACACACAATATATTGGGGCAATCTGGATAGGGGCAATTTTGAGAAGCCAATTCAATTTGAATCCATGTTTTTAACTGTACGAGGAAACCGCAGAACCCGAAGCAAACCCACATGGACACGAGGACATGAAAACTCCGCCCAAATCAGGATTGAAACCTGGATTCCCAGCATTCTAAGGAGAACATGCTACCAACCCAGCTTTTGTAATTGGGTTTTTCTAATTGCAAATTGGTTTTATTTACGTAATCTTGATGTACAGATTGTTTTATTGTTTTGGACTTTGCGGCCATCGTAACTCGAACACTGGAAGTGGACAGTCCACCAAGTTTGGTATCCAAACCTGGATCCCATGCACTTTGAGCCGAACCTGCTATTCTTTTAAAAAAGGTTAAACTAAAAAAAAAGATATTTTTATTTATTATATATTTTTTAGGGCGGCACGGTGGCTTAGTGGTTAGCACGTTCGCCTCTCAGCTCTAGGGATTCCCGGTTCGAATCCCCATCTGGGTGGAGTTTCCATGTTCTCCCCGTGTCTGCGTGGGTTTCCTCCGGGTTCTCCGGTTTCCTCCCACAGTCCAAAAACATGGATCAAGGTAATTGAATTCTCAAAATTGCCCCGTTTAGAGTGTGTCTGTGTGAGTGAGTGTGTGCCCAGCGATGGATTGGCAACCTGTCCTGGGTCTATCTGCCCAGCGCCCGAGATGTTCTCCCCTGGATGGGCATGGGGAACCCCACCGCGACCCTAATAGAGGATAAGCGGGAGATAATGAATGAATGAATATATTTCTTAGTTTGGTATCCAAACCCAGTGGATTAGTGATTATCACCTTTTTCCCGAATCAAATCCCAATGAGGGTGGAGTTTCCATGTTTTCCCTGTGTCCGCATGGGTTTCCTCCGGGTTCTCAGGTTTCCTCTCACAGTCCAAAAGCATGGATCAAGGTCATTTAAATTTTGCAAATTGCCCAGCACTCGAAATGTTCTCCCCTAGATAGGCATGGGGAACCTCCCTACCACACCCCGTGACAGTGTTTGGACAGTGTGTTCACAGCATAAAAATGTTCTTAAATAAAAAATAAATGTGATCCATTTGATGTCCTCCTTCGTTAAGACGTTACATTACAGTATGTCGGCTTGGTTCAAAATTGGCAAGAAACTTGGTCGAGTGCTGAATGTGCAGCTCCAGCAGTGGACGCTTCTGTCATGATGAGGTCGTCTCCCAAGCAGAGCAGAGTTTGAAACTAAGTGCAGGAGACTTTGTGCCTCAGGCTGCCACATCGCACTTCCCTCTCTGACATTCTGTGTACAGACACATCCACGTTGGATGGTTGGAAATTTGACATTGCCAAAAAATATAATAGTTAGATGATATACTTATGTGCTTACGAACAAAAGCATCAAAAGAAATAAATACTTATTAAGAAGAGTTGTAGAGGTAAATGAGAGAGGTGCAATTCCTGAAGAAAATCCATTCATCCACTATTTTCTACTTTATCCTCTATAAGGGGGCGGCACGGTGGCTTAGTGGTTAGCACGTTCGCCTTTCAGCACTAGGGATTCTCGGTTCGAATCCCCATCTGGGTGGAGTTTCCATGTTCTCCCCGTGTCTCCGTGGGTTTTCTCCGGGTTCTCCGGTTTCCTCCCACAGTCCAAAAAACATGGATTAAGTTAATTGAATTCTTAAAATTGCCCCATATAGAGTGTGTCTGTGTGAGTGAGTGTGTGCCCAGCGATGGATTGGCGCCCTGTCCTTGGTCTATCTGCCCAGCGCCCGAGACGTCCGAGACCCCACCGACCCTAATAGGGGATAAGCGGGAGATAATGAATGAATGAATCCTCTATTAGGGTCGCTGGGGGTTTCCCCATGCTCATCCAGGGGAGAACGTTTCGGGCGCTGGGCAGATACACCCAGGACCATGGTGCCAATCTATCGCTGGGCACACACCCACTCACATAGACATACAAACATACTCTTATGGGGCAATTCGGAGAATTCAATTGACTTGATCCATGTTTTTGGACTGTGAGAGGAAACCGGCGAACTTGGAGGAAACCCACGTGGACACGGGGAGAACATTGAAACTCCACTGAGATTGAGATTCGAACATGGATCCTCAGCACTGAGAGGAGAACATGCTAATCACTAAGTCACTGTTTCGCCCCATTTTGGAATATTTAAAAAATCAGGTATCATATAAAACATAAACACTTGTCTTGACCTTTAAGAACCAGGTTGCACTCTGACTCTGAATCTGAGTCAGATTTAATAGCGTTCTGTTGGTTTCAGCGTTCCGTGGCGTTGGACACGCGTCTGTGTTGATGATCCACCACCCAACCAGATTGGGTGACCGACGTCTGACTGTCCACGTCTGGAGAGGGTGTTTTGAGTCGGCGGTGCACCTGGGTTTATAGCGATATGCCAGAAATGAACCTGAACACGCCTCATTTAGAGATAACCACGCCCATCGGGGAGATATATTCACGCGCAGCGTTGCTAATTAAACCACACAAGAGGAAGGTGGGAAAATAGACTGTCGCTGGGGTGTAAGATAGCAATGCGCATCACAATGTGCCTTTTGCATTTCGCAGGGTGTAAGATAAGGGCTCTATAGGGTAAGCTCAGCTTACAACTAAAACGTTTAATGTGGTCTATGTAGTTTCATAATGTTTAATGGCAAATTATTAAATATCAAGATCTAAAGCTGATTTAAAAAATAAAAATGGGGTTTTATTGCAAACTTTAAGGACATTAAAGATAATTATGCCTGACCCTGTGTCAGTTTCTATTGAGTGAAGAGAACGCCTCAGCTGAAAAGCATCATTTGTTCTTGATCAAATGTATATAGCATAGGAATAAAAATCATCCAGCATATTTGTTAGGAGGTAACCCGTTGCCAGACACGTTTAAAGATCAAAGAACTATAAATAATGAAGCATGAGAGTCTCATCTCATTATCTTCTGCTTTATCATGTACTAGGGTCGCGGGGGGGGGGGGGTGGGGTTGCTTATTCCCATCAAGAACGTTGTGGGCGCTGGGCAGATACACCCACAGGGCACCAATCTATTGCTGGGCACACACTCTCACACAGACATACACCCACACTCATTATTTTGTAGGGGTAATTTAAATAGGGTCAATTTAGAACAGCAAATTTAGCTTGAATCCATGTTTTTGGGCTGTGGGAGGAAACCAGAGAACCTGGAGGAAACCCACGCAGACACGGGGACAACATGGAAACTCCACCCAGATTGGGATTCGAACCGGGAATCCCCAGTGCTGAGAGGAGAACATGCTAACCATTAAGCCACAGTGCCGCCCCGATTCATATTCATGTCACATAATAACAGACACACACACACACACACACACACACACACACACACACACACACACACACACACACACACTGGGGTGGTATTCTTAGATATGATTTAAAACACACACATGCAGAGCCTTCCTCTATGTTGTGTTGTGGATCCTGGAACCAAAGCCAGAACTAAACGTTGAAAAGCAAAGACTGAATGTAGAACTCGGCTTAAATCCCGTCTTTCAACTATTTATATACACGACAACACTGCTGACCCTCGTATCTTTAGTAAAAATGGCCGTCTATTGAAGCTCAAAGAAACACCACTTAAAGGGTTTTGCCAGCAGATGCAGAGCATTAAATAAAAGGTATAAAGGAGATCATGAATCCAAAGGGCCATTCAGCGCCTGTTTCTAAACGTTCCTTGAGTTATTTTGAGCACTTGCTGATTTGCATTTCATGAGAGTGTGCCCTTGTGTGGGAGACGGTCATGATTGAATGAACTTGGTATATAGTATCCTACAGTATAAATGTGTTGCTGCCAAAAAAGTTGCTTCAATACCATTGAGTTCATCACATGTTGGTGTATATAGTGTTTGTACAAGAAACTTAACAAGAATTGGGTAACTGCTCGACATCTTCAAATCGAAGTTGACATTTTACAAATGTGGGCCTCGGAGCATCAGTGCAAGCAGCCACAGGAAGACTGTGAACTACCCGGCAATGAGATAATAAGAGAATCTAGATTGATTAAAATCCAGATGTGCTGCAGCATTCTGGATGAGTTCCGGAGGTTTCGTGGTTCTCCTGTGACTTAGCAATGAACTGTTTGTTGAATAAACTATTGTTTTCTTATTCAAGGTCCCAGGTTTGAATCCCAATCTGGTTCGAGTTTCCATGTTCTCCCCATGCCCATGTGCGTTTTCTCCGGGTTCTCCGGTTTCCTCCCACAGTACAAAAACATGGATGTAGGATGAATTGGCTGACTTAAATTGTTTCTATACTGTATAGTGTGTGTTTCTGTGAGGGTGCGCAGTGATGTATTGGTGCCCTGTAATGCCTGTACTGTCTTCCCAGTGTACCAAACATTCTGGGTATGAGGAACCCTCCTCTGACCCTAGTAGGGCATTAAATGGAAGATAATAAGGTAAAAAATTCTCAGCCTTAAATTAAAACTAAAACATTTTATGAAAGGACGGCACATTTAAATAGTGGTTAGCATGTTCTTCTCTCAGCGCTGGGGATCCAGGTTCAAATCGCAATCTGGGTGAAGTTTCCATGTTCTCCCCGTGCCCGCGTGTGTTTCCTCCGGGTTTTCCGGTTTCCTCCCACAGTCCAAAAACATGGATCAAGTTGATTGAATTTTTACAAATTGCCCCATATAGAGTGTGCATGTGTGAGTGAGTGTGTGCCCAGCGATAAATTGGCGCCCTGTCCTGGGTCTATCTGCCCAGCTCTCTAGACGTTCTCCCCAGTATGGGCATTGGGAAACCCCCCCGCTACCCTAATAGAGGATAAAGTGGAAGATAATGGATGGAAGTCATGTCATTTGTAAACAGTGTTAAGACTGCACACGATTGGAAATCTAGTAAACACAATAAGTTAAACTTAAACTATTAACCGAACATAAAGTGCACATAATTAACTGAGCCAAACCTAAGAGTTCCCATAATGGAAAGTTGGCCACTTAATGGCTGCATTCACACGGACATTGCAATTGGATTTAGTCTTTCACGGTTAAAGCTCTGTGGGCTGCAGCAATGTATCCTATTAAATCCTCACTTCAACCCGAGCGTCGTCTGAAACCAGCCGTGGATAAAACAAGCGAATAAAATAATGATCCGACAAAGGCCCGAAGTGCCCTGGCTCACTGAACGTTACGCAGGAGCTAAACACTTTCATTCCTTTGCCGCCAGAAGGTCACCTTTTCAAAAGCAGGACTTTGTGAACCATCTCTGGAAGCTTTAAACTTCTAAAGTCAGGCCTTTCATGCTCCTCCATCCCTCCCCTTTTGCCTATTAAAATCCCACGCCGACAGGACAGAGGGCGATGCCGTTTCTATGGCACCTGGATGACGCAGATCTCTCTGCATCCTGACGTCAAGGCACGAAGCGAATTGCTGGCATCCTATCTCGTTAATAATCTGCCTTCACCAAATGGATACACGCGAGTACACCCATACAGACCGAGTTCAATGAGTCAGGTGGCTGCGCTCGGCCAGAAACCGGGTGTTAATTATCTGTAATTACATAAGCACATCGACACACCGCCCATGTTGTCTTAATTTAATTGGCACAGAAAGAGAGCGCTGCAAAAAAAAAAAAAAAAAAAGCAGATCTTTTATACAGCGTGAAGAGATTTTCCGAGATAAATATGTCCTATTTGAAGAACATACACACGGTCAGTGTAACTCTTAATACACATACAGTACAAATCAGACAATTATATGACAAATATACAATAACATATTTTGCACATAGTGTTTAACTGCAGTGAACAGTACATTTATCAATAACCAGGGGAGTAATGCAACAAAATAAAGACTTTTCTTTCGTTTTTTTTTTTTTGTTAAATACATAACAGATTTTGACAATTATACATCTAACCAAAGATTTCTGTAAAAAAAACAATGACTAGAAAAAAAGGGAAAATTATCAGATAGTACAAAAATAGATTTGAGTCATACGATCTTGTAGTTAGTTAGTCAGACATTTTCAGCCTTAATGCCTTGAAATTTCATATTTTGAAAAATAACCCATAGCACTTCATGAATAACCATACTGCCCTAACGCACAGCCAGATGTGATGCTAAATGTCTGTGTTGATGAATTTGGTATGTAAATAAAACCTTGGTTTGTGTTGTTTTTTAATATTTGAGAGTCAATTTTAAAACATTGGGAATTCTCATTATCATTATCTTCAGCCTAATCCTATACAAGGGTAGCGTGGGGGGGAGGGGTGATTCCACGTGCCCATCCAGCGAGGAAAGTTTTGGGTGCAGGGCAGATACACCCAAATCCATTGCTGGGTACACATAAACAAAAATGCAATTTTGATAGGGGCAATTTGAAGCAGACAATTTATCATGAATTCATGTTTTTGGACTGTGGAAGGAAACTGGAAAACCCAGAAGAAACCCACATGGACACAAGGTACACATGGAAAGTCCATTGGGAAGTAATGGTTACAAATAATTATATAAATATATACAATTATATAAATATATAACGGGTGGAACGGTGGTTTAGTGGTTAGCATGTTCCCCTCTGATCCAGGTTTGTATCATAATCTGGGCGGAGTTTTCATGTTCTCCCTGTGTTCATGTGAGTACTTTTGGGTTGCCTGGTTACCTCTGGACAGTACAGTGTCAATCGAATACATCTTTAGAGTAGCCAATACACCTTGAATCTGGAGAACCCAGAAAAAACACAAATGGACACGGGGAGAACATGGAAGCGGCACCCTATCGGGATTCGTACCTGAATACTCAGTTCTAAGAGGCAAATGGGCCAATGAATAAGCCCCCATGAGCCCACCATTGGGAATTAATGGTTACAAATAATTATAATGTGGTTTAGAGGTTAGCATGTCCGCATTTGAGTGCTGGGGGTCCAGGTTTCCAAAAAAAACAAACAAAAAAACACATCTGAAAAACATTAAACGTCAGAATCAGATTTATGTGGCCAATGAAACATATACACTGTATATATATAAATATATATATTCACTGGCCACATAAATCTGATTCTGATATTTAATGTTTTTAGATGTGTTTTTTATATATTATCCAATTTACAGAATAAAAAGAAAAAGATCCATTAAACATAACATACTTTGACTCTAAACTGCAGAAATACAATGATTCTCAGCTTTATAGATGCGTGGCACTACTGCCAGTGTAAACACAAAAGTCTATATACATTATAAGGCATATGTGAGAATGGCAGTCCTAGTTCTCTTTAATCAAAACGAACACACAACAATCAAATTCATCCCAGTGGAGACAACCTGAGTTCAAAACATTTCCCTGAACGGTTCCTTCGCCGATGCAAAATCGTCTCTTATCGTTAAATACAATGATGACTAAACTATGTGGATGAGAATGGAATGGAGTTAGAGGTACTGTGTGTAAATACATTATTATCTACAACGTCATTATAGCTGAAGGTCATGTCATATATAGGATAAAATCATAGGTAGCCATATTCTGAAACTATGTGCCCTGCAATATATTGAACAGTTTACCTGTAACTGGTTTTGATTCATTATTTTCTAATTAAGTAATTGCAGTGAATATTCTTGGTGGTTTGTCATCAAAAACATAGATCAGAAATATGAAAACGATTACATGTACTAATAAGAAAAATCAATGCTAATTAAGTATATACAATATATAGTACATAAGGCATACAAACTATACTAAATCGTATATAAATTATATAGTATAAAATTATCAAGTATATAAAGTATTTAATCTAACCCTGGAGTATATTTTAAAACACTGAAATTTAACTGGCATTACATGTTTAAGTTCTACGTAATTCTATAAATGTACATGTGCTGTGCGGAGATTTTTCTGATGTGCAGTAAAGTACACTGCAAGGCCAAAAAAAAAAAAAAACAATTTGAGTTCAGTGATGTGATGAGGTCAGCTGACCTGAATCTACTGAACCACCAGCTTCTTCCATCAATGAGTCTGTGCTTCTAATGGCACGGACATATTCCGAAATGCCAATGTCAGGATTCATCGAGCTCAAATTGTAAGAGAGTGATTCAGGGAGCATCAGAATCCAGACCTGGACCCCAAAGAGAATCTTTGAGATGTGCTGCAGAAGACTGTCCAGTGGTCCACATCTCCATCAATACAAGATCTTGCGGTTGGAATTGTTTGTAACTCTGGATAGTAATAAATGTTGTGACTGCAGAAGCTTGTGGAGACGTTGCCACAGAGAATGTGTGATGTCATCAAAGCTAAATGCTAAAGGTGGTCCAACCAAAAATGACCCTGTGTTTCCTTTTTTTGGCCCGGCAGTGTATATTCTTACATATATTATTATATTTACAATAAAATGTTAATGGAAACAGATTGACATTTCTATACAAATACTGTATTTATGTTGACGTTTTTGTAACACTGCACATTAAGGGTACCATTCAATTTTTTAAATGACCAATGACTATTATATTATCTCATTAATTACCCTTATCCTATTTAAACTGCTTGTTTCGAATACAAAGCTTTAATAACGTGTGGAAAATGTGACTGTTTTCATCAATGGATGGATATTAAAATTATTTATTTTACTTAGTTTTGTTCGTAAAAAAAATACACAATCTATAAAGTGAGGATTTGCCCCAACAAAATTGATCAATTACGATTTATGGTCATTTAAGTAATAGCTATTTTTTAATACTAAAATAAAAAAAAAACTCCACCCAGATTAGGATTCGAACCGGGAATCCCAGCGCTGAGAGGCGAACGTGCTAACCGCTAAGCCACCGTGCCGCCCTTTTTAAATTTAATATATACATAGAACTATATAGGCCATTTTTTCCATAGTATACGAAATCAGGTAAATAATTAGTAACTGTGTTTTAAGATGCACAGAAGTTTGTTGCTTGGATACCCTTAATGTAAAGTGTTACATTTTCATAAGCACATAATTTGAAGCACGCATTAGGTAAAGATAAGGCAGTGTAAAAGCAGAGGACCTTCATCCGTCCTTCCATCGTGTGAAGAACTCAAGGTCATGTGCCCTTCATAGAGTCAGCGTAAACCCAATCAGTCTCGTAACGTTCATGAGCCAGCGTTTAGTTGAAGGAGTTTTCCGATTTGTCCATGTCAAGGAAGCTCTTGCCATTTAAGTGTTCGCTGTTACCGTCGATGCTGTAGCAGCCCTGAACCTCAGTGATGGATGAGGCTGTATACGATGTGGATCTGAGCGCCTCTGAATGAGCCACAGCGCTCCCGAACTGCATCCGATACTGATTCCAGTGCCTCCTTAATACACCTTGCACCTAAAAAATGATTCAAGTGCTTGTTAAGCCTTTCAGCAAGAACTACAAATGCTTGTTCATAGTCCACAGGCACATATACTATACATATATACATGTGTAAGCATTAAAATGTAAGTATGAATTTAGGTTTAAATAGCGGCTGCATTGCTGTATAAACCTATATTCATGTTTACATTTACATACATTTGGTCACTTAGCAGAAACTTTAATCCAAAGTGACTTACAAAGCGAGCAGAGGGTCGGACAGCATCCCTGGAGCAATGAGGGTTAAGGGTCTTTGCTCAAGGACCCACATTGATAGAATACCTTAGAAACCTTCTATTTTAAAGCCCAACACCCTCATCACTGAACTACCACACCATCGTATCTCACTTTAATCCAAAATCTTTATCTTAAAGTATCTCAAGTATATATTTAATCATATTCCCTCCATGTGGGACTATTAGTGAGTTTGTGTCCTACTTTCAGTGTTACTTTATTATTACTTTTTTTGTCACTTTTCATCCAAAGTATACCGACTTAGTTGGGGTCAGAGCCCTGGGTTGGCCACAGCATCTTTGGAGTAATGTGGGGTCTTGGTCCCACATTGGTAGCTTCAGTGGCCCTGGGATTTCAACCCAAAACCCTCAGGTTAAAAGCCCAACACCCTAATCACTGAGCTACCATGCCCTCATGTATATTAATATTTAGGCTTTTATATTCATGCACATGTACAAAAGCCTATATCACCATGTATATAGTACTGTATATCTTACTCATCATATATATGGGGTTGACATGGAGAGGACATGGAAACCTCATCCAAACTGGTTTCCACAAACTGGATCCTTGCGCTGAAAGGTGAAAGTACTAATCGCCATGTATCACCATATAAATATATATATATATATATATATATATATATATATATATATATATATATATATATATATATATATATATATCCCCCCCCCCCCCCCCCCCCCCCCCCCCCCCCCCCCCCCCCCCCCCCCCCCCCCCCCCCCCCCCCCCCCCCCCCCCCCCCCCCCCCCCCCCCCCCCCCCCTAGATGTTTACCAACATTTTATTGGCTCTGTACCTGTACTCGGCACAATCACAATAAAGTTGAATCTAATCTAATCTAAACATGTACAGGGATATGGGATACAGGCAAACAGATTACAATACCAACAATACTCTGTAAATGTGCTAAAAAAATAATCGTGTTAATGCTTATGTCAGCACAATATGTCTTAAGCAATTTGTGTGTTAGATATTGTTGGAGATTTGTACATTGCAGGGAAGAAAGCTGGTACCTTGTGGCTTTTCTGATTCTTAACTGAAAACACTCGTCAGATGGGAAGGTTTGGAAACGCTGACTGGGAGTGTGAAGTCAATAAAGATTCTTTGTGCATGCTGTCTTATTTTGGATTGATTTACAGTGAGTTCATGGCTGCACTGAATCTCACTGTTACAGATGCTATAGACAGATGGCTGTGCAGAATTATAGAAGAATTTTTTGTAATAAACAGTCAAGAAAGGAAAGTTGCTGCTGGGTTTACATAAATTGTACCATTCCACCTTGTTTTGTCTCTCTAATAAACTTTATCTCGTCCACCCTCGTTACTCGCAAAATGATAGCTTTTTCATGTTTGGTATTTCCAGCTTCCTCTAAAACTTTTGGTCAGAGCCACTGTTTGTAATCTGTACAACACACAAATCTGTCCTCTAAAGGTTTCCTTTCATTCTTGCATTTCTATCTACATCTATCACAGATCACTATACACCGTAGGCGTCAAACTCAAGGCCCGCGGGCCATAACCGGCCCATAATACAATTAAAACCGGCCCACAAGATTATTTTACATTGATTTATTTATTGTTATTGTTGGCCTGGCGATATGGTTTAAAGTTTAAAATTGCACAGACGTTTTGATTTGTTATTTCAACTTTTGGGAAAAAGCATAATTTTTATTTCTCTTTTTTCAGTTTTTTTGCAGCACGTTCAGCAATATAACTTTTATAATTTTGACAAAAGATCATTTTATTGAGAGCCAAGTATTTTAAGTTCTACAGAGATCTTACTTTGCCATCTGCCCTGGTTGAGTAAGAAAAGTAAATATAGTAATAATAATGAAAATATATACATATAAAGACCCGATGGTAGAAGTGTGTATAGTCCGTGTTGAATTTTATATATTGTGAAGTTATTGTGGAATTATAATTCTTCCCCATGCCCATCCAGGGGAGAACGTTTTGGGCGCTGGGCAGATACACCCAGGACAGGATGCCAATCTATCACTGGGCACACACTCACTCACATAGACACACATATGGGGCAATTTGGAGAATTCAATTGACCTTGATCCATGTTTTTGGACTGTGGGTGGAAACCGGAGAACCCGGAGGAAACCCACGTGGACACAGTGAGAACATGGAAACTCCACCCAGATGGGGATTCGAACAAGGAATCCCCAGCGCTGTAAGGAGAACATTAACCACTAAAACAACGTTTTCCCCTTTAGTGTGTTCAATAAATATTTTTCCTGTTCGGCTCGTGTTTTTTGAATTATGGCCCCCGGTGCATTTGAGTTTGACACCCCTGATCTAGAACACCAACAGCACCCTGCTTGCAATAAATTTTATTTACCACATTCTCTTAAAACAATATCCCTGATTATAAGAGAATTTATTATAGTAAGAATAAAAGTTGTCATTTTTCCCTGGCAGATCTCTATAGTGCGTTCTGCACAGTTCTACCTTTTTTTTTTTAATTTTGCTTCCTTTATATAAATAAGAAATCATCTTTGTGGATTTGTTAGTAAAGAAATAGTTAAAATAGTCACACACAAATAAGTGTATAGTAATCGGGCAAAACGCGGCATGGTGGCTTAGAGGTTAGCACGTTCACCTCTCAGCACTAGGGATTCCCGGTTCGAATCTCCATCTGGGTGGAGTTTCCATGTTCTCCCCGTGTCTGCGTGGGTTTCCTCCGGGTTCTCTGGTTTCCTCCCACAGTCCAAAAACATGGATTAAATCAATTGAGTTCTCCAAATTGCCCCATATAGAGTGTGTTTGTGTGCGTGTCTGTGTGTGTGAGTGTGATGCATGAATCAGCGATGAATTGGCGCCCTGTCCTGGGTGTATCTGCACAGCGCCCGAAACGTTCTCCCCTGGATGGGCATGAGTAACCCTTGAACCCGCCCGTGACCCTAATATAGGATAAAGGAGAAGATAACAAATGAATGAATACTCTGGCAAAACACATAACACAGGGTTCTTAATCCCACCATCTCAAAAGTGTTCCTCATGCCTTTTACAGTTTTTTTCAACAATTTACTCCATAAATGTTCATTTACCAATTACAAATCATCGAACTCCAGTTTGATCGAATAATGAATATTGCTAGGTGAATATTGCCAGGCAGTGCTTTTAAAGCATCTTCTTATAGATGCACTGAGTTTAGCTGCATGACTCATAAATGGTTCTGTATGAGAACTATTTGATGTAATGAATGAATCTTTCCTTGATCCATGCAAAGGGCAATGAGAGTTTCATATGCAGCGACACAAAGGGTATTAGGTTGGAGTAAAAAAAGGCCTTACCTCTCCATTAAAAAAGCAGAAGATCGTAGCCACCAGCAGCCCCTAAAACACAAAACAACGTCATGAAATATTTAAAAAAATGAAATCAGTGAAACTTTTAATTGTGCATGATATTTTCAATGTTCACACATTGGTAGTTATTTTAGGTCTTGTTCCTTTATTATGCACAAAGATTTAGTATCAGCGGTATTAAGGCCGGGGTGGTACGATGGCTTAGTTAGCGTGTTCTCCTCTCAGCACTAGGGATTCCTGGTTCGAATCCCAATCTGGGTGGAGTTTCCATGTTCTCCCCGTGTCTGCGTGGGTTTTCTCCGAGTTCACCGGTTTCCTTCCACAGTCCAAAAACATGGATCAAGTCAATTGAGTTCTCCAAATTTCCCCATATAGAGTGTGTGTGTATGTGTGTGTAAGTGTGCCCAGCGATAGATTTGCGCCCTGTCCTGGGTGTATCTGCCCAGCGCCCGAAACGTTCTCCCCTGGATGGGCATGGGGAACTCCCCAAAATCCTGTATCAAGGTCAATTGAATTCTCCAAATTACGCCATATAGAGTGTGTTTGTGGGTGTGTCTGTGTGAGTGAGTGTGTGCTCAGTGATAGATTGGCGTATTGTCCTAGGTTTATCTGCTCAGCACCCGAAACGTTCTGCCCTGGATGGGCACCCTCCCCACGACCTTAGTAGAAGATCAAGCGGTAGATAATGGATGAAGAACCCGGAGGAAACCGACACGGACACGGGGAGAACATGGAAACTCCACCCAGATTGGGATTCAAACCGGGAATGCCTAGTGCTGAGAGGCAAATGTGCTAACCATTAAGCCACCATGTGGCTCTTGGGGCAATTTAAAGCATTCAATTTACCTTCAATCCATGTTTCTGGATTGTGGGAGGAAACCAGAGAACCCGGTAAAAACGCACATGGACATGGGGAGAACATGGAAATTCCCTATTTTGGAATTCGACTCTGGATCCCCTATGCCCAGTGGGTTTTTTTCTAAATGTTTCTTTTTTAATTATTAGTTTTCAACATAGTTTTCTAATAAAGCTGTAAGCTTTTGTTATCTTCCGATTGCCATTCGGAACCCTTGTCCTGTTTTCTTTCTGTACAGGTTCCAATTTTCGATTCCAATCACACAACTTCTTTCATCAAGTGTTAAAGGATTAGACTGCGCCTCATTCCGTGACTACATAATTCCACATAAGCACCAAATTCCCTCTTACCTGATAATTTATTAAGATGTTCATGACATAGTCGAAGATCTCCGAAAAGACACGCCCGCCGGGTTTGTATGGCAGGAGGATGAACTGGATACCCAAAAGAGGGACGAGAATGAGGGTGGCCCGTACGGCCTTCATGTACAGACTGGACTCTGCCTGGTGCGTCACTTTCAGCTTGGTGATCAGGACACGCACGATGTTCAGCAGGAAGAATAAATTCACCTGGTCCGAAAGAAGAATGGCATTACAGATGTTTATTGTACTGTGTATTGTCCTGTATTGATTGTGATCCTTGTGTTTGCACACTAGGGTGACCAGATTCCAATTCACAAGATGTGGGGCAAAGACTATGTATGGGACAATGTTTTTGAAACAAAAAAAGCAACATCTGTATTCTGCCCCTTTAGCACATAACAGACTGCAAATATATATCCTCTATTATGGTCGCGGTGGGGTTCCCCATTCCCATCCAGGGGAGAACGTTTCGGGCGCTGGGCAGATACACCCAGGACAGGGCACCAATCCATCTCTGGGCACACACTTACTCACACAGACACACTCTATATGGGGCAATTTGGAGAACTTCTGCGACCCTAGTAGAGGATAAAGTGAAAGATAATGGAAGGATGGATGGATAAATATGATAAATGCAATTCAAATTCAAGGTGAATTGGCTGCTCTAAATTGCCTCTATGGAGTGTGCATGTGTGAGTGATCCTGTGCTCAGCAATAGATTGGCGTCCTGTCCTGGGTGTATCTGCCCAGAAATGGTTTTAAACTTGATGGGCATGGGAAGCCATCACAGGGTGCCAATCCATCGCTGGGCACACACTCACTCAAACAGGCACACTCTATATGGGGCAATTTGGAGAATTCAATTGACTTGATCCATGTTTTTGGACTGTGGGGAAAAACCGAAGAACCCGGAAGAAACCCATGCGGACAAGGGGAGAACATGGAAACTCCACCCAGAGAGGCGTACGTGCTAACCACTAAGCCACCGTGCCACCCTATATATATACATATATATATATATATATATATACACGTTTCCAAAAGGTAAATGTATCTATAACTTGTATCTCTTATTCAAATGTGCCTTTCTCGAAACGTGAGAAAACAAAGTAACTATGGAGTTTATTATGTTTAGCATATCATACTTAAATTAAAACACCTGACTGTGTGCAACTGTGTGCTTTCCTGTAGTTTCTCTAACAACTGAGACCTGAAACACCACATTAGAGTGCGTCGTGTCTACCTCCCTTTCCTCCAGATCTTGTGCTGCATGCCAGTGCTGTTCTGACCTGATTGGCATTGTTTGTGTTGGTGGGCGTGCCCTTAACATGCGTCCGCGTTCCCGATTGGTTGACGTTCAAACAGCCCGTTTCTCCACCGATAACAGACAACACAGCCATCTAATACCAGATTATAAAACACCCATTTTAAAACTGGAGTCTGACTTTTAATAACAATGCGGGTCTGAATTTGCGGGACGAATGAAAAGTAACGAATTTGCATGACTGTCCCGCACAAAACGGGACATCTGGTCACCCTATTGTACACGCTCTTTGCACACATGCACTTTATGTTGGTTGTGTAGTGGCTGTTATGTGTAGCACCTTGTTCTTGGAGAACGCTGTGTCTTTCCACATATACAGTACAGTAATTTATATTGTTGGAAGGACAAAATACTTGAATACTTATTATTATTATAATTATTATTGAATTTAGAGCTAAACTGTTGTTTTAATACTTGAATTATTATTGAATTTAGAGCTAAACTGTTGTTTTAGGATTACTGTACAGTTAAAGAAGGTGAATTTAGAAATTCACGGGAATATAGCAGTGGATGTAACATATTTAACAAGAACTAAATATGAATTAGAATGCCTTGTGCATTTAATATTAAAACATTTTTGTATGCAGAAAGAAAACAGAGTCTGGTCTCCACAACCCACCAGCAGCGCAGCACAGATTGGTCCATGAATGATGTATAACAAAGATGTGTTGGAGCTGATCCAGCAGCTAAAGAAACAAAATGCTAGAATTAGCTGAGCAAACATTATAAACATTTAATACAAAATAAATACTACTACTACTATAATAATTATAATAATTATTATTATTTTTATTCATTTATTCATTAGCTTCCACTAATCCTCTACTAGAGCCCATCCAGGAGAGAACGTTTTAGGTGCTGGGTATCAGGGCAACTATTGCTGGCACACTCACTTACACAGACACACTCTACTTGGGGCAGTTTGGATCAGCCAATTCACTTTGAATCCATGTTTTTGGGACTGTGGGAGGAAACCCACGCAGACATGGGAAGAACATGGAAACTGGCAGACGTGCTAACAACTAAGCCGCCGTGTCACCCCATTATTATCCATCCATCCATTATATTCCGCTTTATTCTCTACTAGGGTCGCGAGACGTTCCCCTTGCCTATCCAGGGGAGAACATTTCGTGCGCTGGGCAGATACACCCAGGACAGGCTGCCAATCTACTACAGGGTACACACTCACTCATACAGACACACTCCATATGGAATAATTTGGAGAATTCAATTGACTTTAAGTCATGTTATTTTTGGACTGTGGGAGGAATCTGGAGAACCCGGAGGAAACCCACGCAGACACAGGGAGAACATGGAAACTCCACCCAGATTGAGATTCGAACCCGGAATCCCTAGCACTGAGAGGTGGACGTGCTAACCACTATACCTACATGCCGCCCCATTATTATTATTATTATTATTATTATTATTATTATTGTCATTGGAGTGACACAGTGGTGTAGTGTTTGGCCCGTCCGCCTCCGTGATGGGGATACAGGTTCCATCACTGTGCACACTCACGCACACTGACCCACACCAACTTCATAGGGGCAATTTAGAGCAACCAATTCACCTTAAATTCATGTTTTTGGACTGTGGGGGCAAACCATAGAACCCGGGGAAAACCCACCCAAAAACACCACCATGCCACGCCCTTTCCAAATCACTGATGAAATAAATGATTAACATTTCCTGGGGTTTTAATTAAAACATGCCTGAAAATTTAAAAATAATACCTACTTGTCATTATAATAGTAACTTCTGGCGATTGCATGGATTGAGGCTGGTAGCAGAGGGAAACCTGAGCAAAACAAACCAACAAACGAACTGAATTAAGCATTTTATAATATTTTTATGCACAAAACAAATACAATATACATATTAGATTATAAATACAGTATGCTCGATTCCTACATAAGCATGTTAGATATCAATGTGGTGGCGCTGGGAGGAGAGGAGGAGCCGAGGCACTGATCAGGGTGATTGATTAGCGCACCTGATTCATCTCAGCCTAATGGCATGTGCAGCTGTAAAAGCTGTGACATCACATGCCGTGGGGAGAGAGACTCCATGGACCAGATGGAAGAGGGACTTCATTGAGCGACATCATAACATTACAGCTGTGATTTCCAATATTCTGTAATAAATCCTGTTCCTGTCAGGAGAAATCCTGTCTCCGGTCCGTTTGGTCCCACCCCTTGTTACAATAAATTTTAAGTTTATTTCTGTATATCCTCCTGGGATCCTCCTTGCGTCCTCTGTAATAGACATAAGTTTTACGTACATAACTATTTATATATTTGAGCTATTGATCTATCTCTCTTTCTGTTCCAATTATATAAAATATGATTGGTTTAGTTGCTAGGAACCTTCCATTTCTTTTTCTTTAATAAATACAAGCACATTTTAAAGAAGGAGGAAAGTTATGTCAAATATAGTTTATTAATTGCGATTTTTTATATTTTATTATTATTTGGAGCAAAGGGCATTCCAGTTCATTTTCATCTTTTAAGTTTGGTTCGCCTTTCGTACTAAACGGGATTGTTACAAGCTACAAGCACATTGTTTAATTTTAAGCTTTTTTAAGCTTGGCCTGCTTTTAATATAAAAATTGTCTTTTTTGCCACTCTACTTTTACATTATTGTGTATTTTTATTACTTTTAGTTTAATTTTACAGCGCTTATTGTTAATATTGTTATTACTCTTTTTGTATATATAATGGAGCATCTGTAAAAACTGCAAGTTCACCCCAGGAATTAATAAAGTATTCTGATTCAGATTTTTGTCCACTTCAATGGACGTGCTGTAAAATTAAATTAACAATAAAAATATAAAATATATATATTTTGCGGCACAGTGGCTTAGTGGTTAGCATGTTCGCCTCTGGGGATTTACCGGTGTGAATCCCCATCTGGGTGGAGTTTCCATGTTCTCCCCGTGTCTGTGTGGGTTTCCTCCGGGTTCTCCGCTTTCCTCCCACAGTCCAAAAACATGGATCAGGTCAATTGAGTTCTCCAAATTGTCCCATATAGAGTGTGTATGCGTGCGTGTCTGTGTGAGTGAGTGTGTGCCCAGTGATAGATTGGCGCCCTGTCCTGGGTGTATCTGCCCAGCGCCCGAAACGTTCTCCCCTGGATGAGCATGGGGAACCCCCCCGCGACCCTAATAGAGGATAAAGCGGAAGATAATGAATGAATGAATGAATGAATTCTGCTTGTGAAGTATAAAATTTTGTAGAAAATGTTGATCCGTAGAAAACAAATTAATTAATTACCATTAATTAGTTAATTAATTGGTAATTTTTTTAAATTTATTCATATGTTGTCATTGCCGATAGACAATTGTGCAAAGTGTCAGCTAAATCGAATAACAAGTGCGTGAAATAGTATTTGCAAACGTTTTACCAGACACACAAACAAACAGACGAAGCTAATATAGGGGTGGTAATAATAAAAATGAATTTTAAAAAATCTAAATTTTAAGTTGTTAATTTTTCCCTCAATATTTAGGAAATCCCAACAAAAAATAAATTGGATGACACTTTTATTTCTCGGTTCCCAGGAGGATATAGTATTTTTACAGTTTTGCCAAAACAGCTTTACAGTTCTTTAATTGTTAACATACAACTCCTTGTATTTGTTTTTATAGTTGTAACCTACTTTAAGCAAATTAATGTAATGATTTGGTATTTAGAATGATAAAAAAAGCAAACATACCCCATCCAAGTAAATAATACCAGATCAGGTGCTGCTTCTCTGCAAACACGGCCACGACGATGAGGGTGTGGAGGTAGATTCCCTCACACAGCATCCAGAAATAATTACAGCCGAACAGATACAGGTGGATGAACTGGGAAACTTTACAGCTCGTCTGGAAAAATAATTATGAAATTCATTCATTCATTCATTATCTTCCGCTTATCCTCTATTAGGGTCGCGGTGGGGTTCCCCATGCCCATCCAGGGGAGAACGTCTCGGGCGCTGGGCAGATAGACCCAGGACAGGGCGCCAATCCATCGCTGGGCACACACTCACTCACACAGACACACTCTAAACGGGGCAATTTTTGAGAATTCAATTAACTTGATCCATGTTTTTGGACTGTGGGAGGAAACCGGAGAACCCGCCCCCCCCCCCCCCCCCCCCCCCCCCCCCCCCCCCCCCCCCCCCCCCCCCCCCCCCCCCCCCCCCCCCCCCCCCCCCCCCCCCCCCCCCCCCCCCCCCCCCGCCTTAATTATGAAATTGAATTATAAAATGTAAACTATTATATAATATTATTAGCATCCATATACAATTATCCCTATAGAAATAGCTACATAAATTTTTTTTTACATTTAGTCATTTAGCAGACGCTTTTATCCAAAGCGACTTACAAATGAGAACATTACAAGTCAGAAGTTATGGAGAAAACCAACTATACTGTAAATTCATCAAACCTGATTGTTATTCGATGCTGGCCCCCCCCCCCCCCACTTTTTTTTCTTTCTCTACAACAGGTATTTTTTAAAGAGATGCGTCTTCAGTAGTTTCTTAAAACTGTTTAGTGATCCTGCCTTACGGACAGAGTTGGGAAGAACGTTCCACCATTTTGCAGTGGTGAACGCCACGGACTGAGAATTAGCTCCTCGGTGAGGTCAAAGCATTTATTAATCAAACCTTTTTTTCATCATAGAGTGTTTGTAACCATTTTATAAAAGCAATAAAGAATTTGAGGTCTTGTATTCATTTTTTTATTATCTTCTACGGTCGGTGGGGGGGGGGGGGATTGGTCCCATGCCCATGCCCATCCAGGGAAGAACGTTTCAGGTGCTGGGCAGATGCACTTAAAACAGGGTGCCAATCACACTGGCATGTGTCTATCACTGGGCATGTCACACAGACATGCATATAAACACATACACTATGGGCAATTTATTGCATTCAATTCACCTCAAATCCATGTTTTTGGACAGTGGGAGAAAACCCACACAGACACGGGGCGAACATAGAAACTCCACCCAGATCACGATTCGAACATGGATTCCTAGCGCTGAAAGGAGAACATGCTCCCTACTAAGCCACCAGGTTGTGTATCATTGTGAATAAATCACGGGAAAGAGGTGTACTGTAATCAGCTATGCTCACGCCCCACAATACCTCTTTTTTGTGATTTATTTACAATAATGCCACGCCCTTTAATATACACTCACTCTTATATGATGGGGGCGGCACGGTGGCTTAGTGGCACGTTCGCCTCTCAGCGCTAGGGATTCCTGGTATGAATCCTAATCTGGGTGGAGTTTCCATGTTCTCCCTGTGTCTGCGTGGGTTTCCTCCAGGTTCTCCGGTTTCCTTCCACAGTCCAAAAACATGGATCAAGGTCAATTGAATTCTCCAAATTGCCCCATATAGTGTGTGTGAGTGAGTGTGTGCCCAGTGAAATATTGGCACCCTGTTCTGGGTCTATCTCCCCAGCACCCGAAACGTTCTCCCCTGGATGGGCATGTGAAACCCCACCGCGACCCTACTAGAGCATAAAGCGGGAGATAATGGATAGGATGGACTTATATGATGGGTGCCTTATGCTGAAAAACATTCATTCATTCATTCATTATCTCCCGCTTATCCTCTATTAGGGTCGCGGTGGGGTTCCCCATGCCCATCCAGGGGAGAACGTCTCGGGCGCTGGGCAGATAGACCCAGGACAGGGCGCCAATCCATCGCTGGGCACACACTCACTCACACAGACACACTCTATATGGGGCAATTTTGAGATTTCAATTAACTTGATCCATGTTTTTGGACTGTGCGAGGAAACCGGAGAACCCGGAGGAAACCCACGCAGACACGGGGAGAACATGGAAACTCCACCCAGATGGGGATTCGAACCGGGAATCCCTAGCGCTGAGAGGCGAACGTGCTAACCACTAAGCCACCGTGCCGCCATGCTGAAAAACAGTTTCAGTAAAAGTTTTGGTTTGATAATGGGTGATACTTGGTCTAAAATGTTTAAGAACCACTGGCTTATGAAACTGTATTCAAATTCCTATGGGGGTTAGTTAGTAATTGATTTGTAGCATATGATTTGTGATTTAAAAAACAAATAAAGCTGTCATGGCATTTTGACAACTCTTGATTTAAATCGCTATGCCCCCTGTGGCGACAGAAACAGTCATAACTGGCATTTCTGTTATTAAATGATATTCGCCTTGAGCCTTGAACTTTTTTTTTCATTAAAGCTGACACCATGACACCAACCAGCATTGGTGACATTAATATTAAACTGTTATATTTTTTATGACAGGATTATGTCAGTGTAATGAAAAAACAATCACAGTATTAGCACAGAGTAAATACTGGATTTAATCCTGTTAATATTACAATGTGCTCGAAATAATTGTGTTCAGTAGGAGTGCAACAGCACTATGTATTCTGTGTGAACAGTTTGGTACAGGCCTCACAGTTAAGTTAGGGATGTGCTTTCCCACACAGAATTACATTTACATTTACATTTAGTCACTTAGCAGATGTTTTTATCCAAAGCAACTTACAAATGAGAACATCACAAGTCGGTAGTTATGAAGAAACCAACAGAACTTTATAATTATTAAACCTGATGCTGCACCCCCCCTTTTTTTTATTATTTTTTTATTACAACAGGTATTTGTTAAAAAGATGCATCTTCAGTAGTTTCTTAAAACTGCTTAGTGATTCTGCCTTATGGACAGAGATGGGAAGATGCTGCCACTATTTTGCAGTGGTAAACGCCATGGAGTGAGAATTAGCTCCTCGGTGAGGTGGAAGCACCAGGCGGCAATCATCGCTGGGGCGAAGTGAACGAGCCGGAGTGTATTTTGAGTGAAGGTAGGAGGGGAAAGATCCAGAAATGGTTCTGTAGGTCAGAGTCAGTGACTTGTACTGAATGCGAGCTGCTAGAGGGAGCCAATGGAGAGAGAGGAGTAATGGAGTGACATGAGCTCTCTTGGGCTGGTTGAATACAAGTCGGGCTGCAGAGTTCTGAATTAGTTGTAGAGGTCTGATTGTGGAAGCTGGGAGATCGTCAAGCAACGCATTACAATAATCAAGCCGGGATAGGATGAGGGCTTGAACTTACAGCTGGGTAGCATGTTCAGTCAAGAAAGGTCTGATCTTTCTGATGTTGTAAAGAAGGAATCTGCAGGAACGGGCAGTGTTGATAACACGATCAGAGAGTTTAAAGTGGGAGTCTATTGTGAAACCAAGGTTACAGACCGAATTCAATGTTACGGAATTCGCGGAGTCAAAAAAACATTTGAAATTGAGAGACTGAAGCTCAGTTTAGAGCAGGATAATGCAAGTGGAAACCATACACGCAAATGACACACACTGCTTCATTCCTGTGATTGACAGCAGCACTGGAGCAGCGCAGGGGCCGGGTGTGGTTGGGGGATCCACCCAACATGGTTGGTTTGTCAATGTTGTGTGGCGGTTGTGTGGTATGTTTGTGCTAACCTTTAGAATGTGGGCAGATTACTGAAGCAATGAGCATGTACAGTAATACCTATCACGGTGGTTACGTTCCAGAGACCTTGCAATGTAGCGGCGTTATTTTATTATCTATATACTTTAGTTTAAGGCTTTATAAACCCTTTTAAACCTACAGAAATTTAGTAACATATCGAGCGCTAAATTCAGGGCGGCACTGTGGTTTAGTCGATAGCATGTTCCCCTCGCGCTGGGGATTCCCGGTTCGAATCTCAAGCTGGGTGGAGTTTCCATGTTCTCCCCGTATCTGCGTGGGTTTCCTCCGGGTTCTCTGGTTTCCTCCCACAGTCCAAAACATGTATCAAGTTAACATGAATTCTCCAAATTCCACACTCTATTCCCCATATAGAGTGTATTTGTGTGAGTGTCTGTGTGAGTTAGTGTGTCCAGCAATAGGTTGGCACCCTGTCCTGGGTGTATCTGCCCAGCGCCCGAAACGTTCTCCCCTGGATGGGCATGGGGAACCCCCCCGACCCTAGTAGAGGATTAAGCAGAAGATAATGGATGGATGGTAAGAGAGCTAAATGCCACAATTGTAAGGATTCAGAGAATTTTGGCTTGTAACTCCTGTCCAGCGGGCAAAAAACAACTTTGAAACAGACTCTCTCTTGGCTGAGTGTATTTCTCACGCTTGGTTTTATTAACAACATGTAGAGCAAAAGCTCGGTCTCATAAAAGTTTGGTCTGATAAAAATGAAACGTAACTTAAGGTGTCCAAACTGGATTTAAGCATTACTGCAAATAAAAATTAGGATTTACGTATATGATTTATATTTATATGTATATGTGTATACAGCATCTATATGCTTCTTATGGATATTATATATAATATAATATTATTATAATATAATATAACACATATAATTAGGGTCATTTAGCAGATGCTTTTATCCAAAACGACTTCCAAGGTGAGCACAGGGTTCATCACAATATCCCTAAAGCAATGAGGGTTAAGGGTCTTGCTCAAGGACCCATACTGGAAATTTTAGTGGACCTGGGATTTGAACCCCCAACCTTCAGATTTATAGCCCAACGCCCGAACCACTGAGCTACCGCACCCTTTTGAGCTACCGCACATATAATGGAGGCCCCTGGTTTCAAGCAATTAATAAAAGTGCTCAACAATTGAAAAATATGATGCTCCAGACCCTCCTCCCCCTCACTGAACTGTGTGGTCCATACATACTTCACGGTGTACTATCACAACCCTAGTTTTCAGAGAGATAGCTCTTGAGATAGCTGATTAAGCACCAGTAAAATAATGTGACTGCAACATAAGATTATTTAATTCATTATCTTCCGCTTAATCCTTTACTAGGGTCGTGGGGGGAGGCGTGTGTGTTCCCCATGCCCATCCAGGGAAGAACATTTCGGGCAGTGGGCAGATACACCAGGGTCAGGGCGCCTATTTATTGCTTGGCACACACTCACTCCCACAGACACATATACATACACTACATAGGGCAATTTAGAGCATTCAATTGACCTTGACTCTAAGTTTTCGGACTGTGCGAAAGTGGAGAACCCAGAGGAAACCCAAACGAACATGGAACATGGAACTCCACCCAGATTGGGATTTGAACCTGGAATCCCCATCGCTGAGAGACGAACTTGCTAACCGCCATACCACCCCATACTGTAAGACCCTTTGCATAAAAGCATCTGCTAAATGACCAAATGTAAATGTACAACTAAGGCCTTTTGAATGAACACCAATGCCTAAGTAAATGAAAACCAACAGACATGGAGGTATCCCAATGTTACCGCCAATGGTTTGCGAATACCAAGCTCAAATTAGTGCCATATTTATGTGTCCACATACTCCTGGTCGTATAGTTCATAAAATAGAAACGGCATGCATACCGGGTTCCGCTGAAGTAATTCCTGGTTGTTAGCAACAGCTGTTAACCAGATGATAGTGATGATGGAGTTGAGGATAAAGGACAAGAAGAGATTTTTATGCAGGGTGATCCTCTGGCAGCTCAAACTCCTTTAAACACATGGTTTGTACATGATTCATCAGAACATCAGAACATCAGAGCTGAATGCATTCCTTACTTTAACCTTAATACTCACTTAAAATGGAAAAAGATCCCGAGTGATATAAGTAGGGAGACGAGTGACAGTCCTTGTCCTATCAAGGCCAAGTAGAACAGGTTAATTGCTGTCTGTAGAAACAAAAGATAAAAAAGATACATGTTAAGCCATAAATTTCAGTTACATTTAGTCATTAAACAGACAATTTTCAAATCAACTTATAAATGAGAGAACAACACAAGGCAGTAGTTAAAGAGAAACCAGCTACACTGTAGAATTATTATCCATCCATTATCTTTTGCTTTATCCTCTATTAGGGTCACGAGGGGGTTCCCCATGCCCATGCAGGGGAGAACATTTCGGGTACTGGGCTAATACACCCAGGACAGGGCACCAATCCATCGCTGAGCACACACTCACTCACACAGACACACACACACACATACACTCTATATGGGGTATTTTGGAGAATTTAATTGACCTTGATCCATGTTTTTGGACTGTAGGAGGAAACTGGAGAACCCGGAGGAAACCCATGCGGACACGGAAAGATTGAAGTATATGATTTATATTCATTCATTCATTCAATATCTCCCGCTTATCCTCTATTAGGGTCGCGGTGGGGTTTCCCATGCCCATCCAGGGGAGAACGTCTCAGGCGCTGGGCAGATAGACCCAGGACAGGGCGCCAATCCATCGCTGGGCACACACTCACTCACACAGACACACTCTAAATGGGGCAATTTTGAGAATTCAATTAACTTGATCCATGTTTTTGGACTGTGGGAGGAAACCGGAGAACCCGGAGGAAACCCACGCAGACACAGAGAGAACATGGAAACTCCACCCAGATGGGGATTCGAACCGGGAATCCCTAGCGCTGAGAGGCGAATGTGCTAACCACTAAGCCACCGTGCCGCCTTGATTTATATTTATGTGTATATATATATATATATATATATATAACATCTATATGCTGTATATATATAAATGACCCTAATTATATGAGTTACATTTTTACACCTCAGTGACACTGCTGGGATAGGAATAATGCACCCACCAAATAATCCCTGTCCTGTGGTGCTACTATTGGGGTTCTGACCATAAGAACATAAGTACACAGTATGATGGACTACAGTCTGGACTACAGATGGACTACAGTCTGGAATTGTAGAACTACAACGTCCATCTTTACCAGAAGTGGAGCTGAGAACATGGACGATTACTGAAGCAAACTTTTGATATTATACAAGCCTTCATACTGCCCCTGACTAAAATCTAAACAAATCTAATCAAAAAACAAATAAATGAAAAACAAATACGAAAAACTTTCGCAAGTCATAGCAATCGTTTAATCCCCACAATCAGAAACTCTTGACCAGCTTTACTACAATCCTGAATCCTGAAGGCAAAGGTTATTTTTAAACCAATTCAAGACACATGCGATTAAACCACCCGCACTAAATTGACTTTCCTCAAACAGTGTGCTCACCACCTCCATCACAGCCTCGTTCTGCTCTGCTTCTCACCTGCGAGAGCGGATTATAGTGCAGGCTCCACATGGTAAAGATCACTAGCTGAAATTTCCCATGCTCCATCCGGGAAAACTTAAGACTCTGGGAAATAGCCGCAGACCAAAACACACAAGCAACGTTCCCTGCAATTAAACTGCAATCAAAAAGTCCAAAAAACTGCTTGAAAGGACCTACATCATCCACATGGACAAACTTAATCCCTTCAGAATGCTTTTTCCTTTAATCCTAACCAAGTAATCAGTTCTCCCTAATAAGAAACAACTCTCAGGAGATTCCACGTTCGAATCCCAATCTGGGTGAAGTTTCCATGTTCCCCCCGTGTGCGCATGGGTTTCCTCCAGGGTCTCCGGTTTCTTCCCACAGTCCAAAAATCATGGATTCAATCGGTGGCGGCTGGTCCATAGGGGGCGCTGGGGCGCCGCCCCCCCCTTAAAATTGTTCAGATACTAAACTGAATTAATCATGAACTGAAAAACAGTGAGAAATGTATTTATTTGTACTGTGTGTCGAATAGACTAAAATAATAAAATTTAAATTAAAATTAAATAATTGCTCCCATTGTGCACACTTTCCATGTGTGGGGCGTCAGTCTAATGAGTGTGTATGTGGGCACACACCTTTTGGCAAACATGTGCTCTGAGGCTGATTTTTAATTGGTTATTTTGGCTTTTTCTACCTATGGACACACCCATTGTAATGCACCCATGCGTCACTATTGGTAGTGTGTTGCATACATCCTTCCGCTTTATCCTCTACTAGGGTCTCAGTGGGGTTCCCCATGCCCATCCAGGGGAAAATGTTTCGGGTGTTTGGCAGATACACCCAGGACAGAGCACCAATATTTCACTGGGCACACACTCACTCACACACACACTATATGGGGCAATTTGGAGAATTCAATTGACCTTGATCCATGTTTTTGGACGGTGGGAGGAAACCGGAAAACCAGGTGGAAACACACGCGGACACGGGGAGAACATGGAAACTCCACCCAGATTGGGATTCGAACCGGGAATCCCTAGAGCTGAGAGGAGAACATGCTAATCACTAAGCCACCGTGCCGCCCGGTAGTGTGTTACTACTAGTTAATTTTATTTAGGTATCGTGTGATTGGACAATTCCCGAATCGACTCATTTACTCAGGTGTGGTTCATTCATTCGACTCACCCTTAACGTTTGCAGACTGGAGTCGCATCAAAATGAAAGAAAATTCAGTTTTGTCTTTTTCAGTAAAAGAAAAAAAGAGGATAAAGGAGCTTGATCCGGATCGTACCAATTTACAAATACAGCAGCAGGCAAGTGATCGAGGACGAAACGTTTTTTCGTTTGTGGACCCTTCGAATTTTTTTAGCACCAGCCGCCACTGGATTCAATGTGAGTTGAATGCTCTGAATTGCCCCATATAGAGTGTGTCTGTGTGAATGAGTGTGCTCTGTGATGAATTGGCGCCCAGTCCTGGGTGTATCTGCCCAGCACCTGAAACGTTCTCCCCGTGACCCTGATAGAGGATTAAGTGTAAGATTATGAATGAATTAATGTAATTAACGAATAAAAATATACGATTAAAATGGACTGAGTGTAGCTGGTGATGTAAAACATTTGTTATCATGCCGATTCGGTTCATACTATTTTGCCTTCTTTAGCCCGCTCGTTACATCTGGTGTAATTTGTCCATGTCCTGTTACTCTCTGGGTGAATAAACCACTTGCCGTCTTCCATGCAGATCTTGGTGACTATTTCTTTTAAAAAACAAAACAAAAACAATTTTAATTATGGACAAAGCTCTCAAAGTCAAAATAGTTATTCATTCGTCCATCCATTAGCTTCCGCTTAATCCTTCACAGGAGTGGCGGCGGGGGGGGGGGGGTTTCCCCATGCCCATCCAGGGGAGAACACTTTAGGGCTGGGTAGACACGCACACAAACACAGTGTATATGGGGCAATTTGTAGCATTTAATTTGCCTTAATCCATGTTTTTGGACTGTGGGAGAAAACCAGAGATTCAAGAGAAAACCTCACACGGAGAACATGGAAGCTCCACCCACTACTGCTAACCAGTAAAGATTCTGTTTCGTGGATGCTGCAGGATTTTAAGCTCTAACTGGAAGTGCATTTTGTAAACAAAATGCAATTGTAATTGCAGCTTGGCCATCTGATACACAGTCCATATGTATATTAATGGTCCGCGTTGTTTTTCTCTGGGTTCTCTAGTTTTCCCCCACAGTCTAAAAACTGCTATAAATTGCCCCATATAGAGTGTGTTTGTGTGTCTGTGTGAGTGAGTGTGACCAGTGATAGATTGGCGCCCTGTCCTGGATGTATCTGCCCAGCATGCAAATATTTACCTGCTGGATCAAAGTCCTGAAAGTAGTTTGGACAATGTTGCTGAGAGCTGACTCCAGCATCTGTGTCATCCCAACACAACCACCCGTCCCATGTTCGATTACACACCGGACCAGCTGCTAAAACATACACAATAAAATACAAGCACCAAAATAAATAAAATTAAATTCAGTTTAAATTTTAATATATATATATATATATATATATATATATATATATATATATATATATATATATATATATATATATATATACTGTACAGGTCAAAATTTAGGACACACACCCTTTTTGCTCCAATTATTGTCCATGTTCTCAGTTCCTGTAAACATGGACTTTGTAGTTCTCAAATTCCAGACTGTAGTCCATCTGTTTGTGTTCTACAGTAAATACTGTGTACGTCCCATTTACTCTGTTCTAATGCTCAGAACCCCAATAGTACCATCACAGAGCAGGGGTTATTGGGTGGGGGCATTATTTCTATCCCAGCAGTGTCACTGAGGTATTTAGATGAAACTCCACTAAACCCCCCCCTCACCACATCAGCATCACTGCAGAACTGACAATAAAAAAATCCACCACCCAAATGATACCTGTTCTGTGATGCTCCTGACCAACAGAGAACAGAGAACCAACAGGGGACTTACAACAACAAAGAACACAGATGGACTACAGTCTGGAATTGTAAAACCACAAAGTCCATCTATATGATAAGTGGAGGAGATCGAGGATGGAGCAAGAAGGGGACGTGGCCAAAGTTTTGACTGGAACTGTATATAAAAAACACACAAGATTCTTATGATTCTAAGCATAATTTATATGGTAAAATAAAGTGAACGCATTTGTGTTAGGTGCATGCAGTATTATAAGTGATACCTATTC
This sequence comes from Corydoras maculifer, assembly GCA_019802435.1. NCBI lineage: Eukaryota > Metazoa > Chordata > Actinopteri > Siluriformes > Callichthyidae > Corydoras > Corydoras maculifer. The sequence continues at coordinate 117,560 of JAFMOD010000862.1, read as the reverse complement.
TGTCGTGGTCGTCCATCATCAGTTTCTGATAACATTCAAACTGTGCTGTCACGATGTTGTGTCGAGTGCTTCCTGTTAACATGGGGACCTCTTCCTCTGTACTGTTAACCTCAGGACTTGTTAACACCACCACCTAAGTACCAAAAACAAAAAAATAAACACTCAATTATATATATATATATATATATATATATATATATATATATATATATATATATATATATATATATATATAGTGTGAGTGAGTGAGCGGGCCCGGTGATAAATTGGTAAATTGGTACCCTGTCCTGGGTGTATTTGCCCAGCTGGGTGTAATTTATTCTCCCCTAGATGAGAAGACCCCTTCTCGCAACTCTAGTATTGTATTAAGTGGATAAAATATGAATGGGCTATAATTCACCATATATATTAAGCATGTTCACCTCTCAGGCATTGGGATCCATATCTGAATCCTGATCTGGATGGATTGAATTTCAAAAACATGGATTGAATTTCAATTGACTGTTTTTAATTAACCCCATGTAAATTGCCCCTTTATAGTGTCTTTGTGAGTGTGCCCAGCGATAGATTGGTGCCCTGTCCTGGGTGCATCTGCCCGTCGCCCGAATGGACCAAAGATAATGAATAGATGGATGGATTATTATGAATGGATTTTAATGCACCATGTTCTCCCTGCATCCATGAGGGTTTTTTTTCCGGTTCTCTGGTGTCCATCCACAGTCCAAACACATGGATTAAAGTTAAATAAACTGCATTAAATTGCCCCTATTTAAACTGCCCCTATATTGTGTGTGTGTCAGAGTTAGTAAGTGTGTGCCCAGCAATAGATTGGTGTCAGCACTCAAAACGTTCTCTCCTGGATGGGCATGGGGAACCCCTCCCACGTAAAGAATTAAGTTAAAGATAATAAGAGAAAATATTTAATAAGGCTATAATATAATATACTATGTATATTAGAGAATGGGAGACACGGTGGCTTAGTGATTAGCATGTTCGTCTCTCAGCGCTAGGGGTTCGAATCCCAATCTGTTTGGAGTTTCCATGTTCTCCCCGTGTCCACGTGGGTTTCCTCCGGGTTTTCCAGTTTCCTCCCACAGTCCAAAAACATGGATCAAGGTCAATTGAATTCTCCAAATTGTCCCATATAGAGTGTGTTTGTGTGTGTGTCTGTGTGAGTGAGTGTGTGCCCAGTGATAGATTGGTGCCCTATTCTAGGTCTATCTGCCCAGCGCCCGAAATGTTCTCCCCTGAATGGGCGTGGGGAACCCCCCATGACCTTAGAAGAGGATAAAGCGGAAGATAATGGATGGATGGATATTATAGAATAAGTTTTCATAAAATGTAATCTTCATTATTCTGTCATTCTCTTCATGGAAGTCTAGTCTGCCCTCTGCTTGTGTCGGTGCTGGAACCCATAACTATAACACCTGCAAGAGACTTTTACACATCTCTTGCTAAGTTGCCCTTCACTCTCTAAAAAAAGAGTGCAGCTGTAAGAGCTTCCACTCTTCTGAGAATAGAGTGTGTCTGTGGAATCTTGTACCCGTTCATCCGGAAGAGAACCGATGAGATTAGGTACACTGGCTGGATGAGGAGGTGACCTCAGTTCTTGTTCATCCCAAACCTGTTGGATATGATGTTTTGATGGCTGTCTCTGTGTGGGCCGGTCAAGTCCTTTTACACCAAATTTACCCAACCGTGATTTTACAGGTCTTTATGTGTATTTGTACACATGGGCACAGTCATGCTGACCTTCTTTCCAAACAGTAGATACAAATTTGGACGCTTACAGTTGGGCCAAATGAAACACTTGAAATTAAATTAAATAACTTATGAGTTGTGTCCTGATATCTTTTTTTCATATTGTGTTTTTCCCCTACAGCGGTTTCCTCCCACAGTCCAAAAAAATGGATCAAGGTGAATTAAGTACCCTAAATTGCCCCATATAGAGTGTGTTTGTGTGAGTGAGTATGTGCCCAGTAATAGATTGGCACCCTGTCCTAGGTGTATCTGCCCAGCGCCCGAAATGTTCTCCCCTGGATGGGCATGGGGAACTCCCCCGCTACCCTAGTAGAGGATAAGCGGAAGATAATGGATAGATAGATAGATGGATGGATTTCCCTCAGAAAGTTGTTTTTTTTTTTACACCTGTCCACCTAAAAAACAAAATCTAACAAAATTTATTTGGCCTTCTGGATTCCACGCAGAGGAGTCTGTCCTCCACATTTGACCCATCCATGCAGTGAAACACACACACACACACACATACACCCGCACTGAGTGAAGTAGCCTGGAGTGGTGGGCACCCTGGGAGCAGGGTTAGGTGACTTGCCCAAGGGCACTTCAGCTGTAGTACTTGGTGGGATCAGGAATTCAACCAGGGACCTACAGGTCACAAAGCTGGTTCCATAGACAAATTTGACAAACCATTTAATGCTTATTGACTACATGTAGCCTTATAAAGAAAAAGAAGCACAATTTTAAACCTGCATAAACTTTAGGGCAAAAACTTAAAAATTTTGGCCAATAAATGAAATAAACTATCAATAGAACTATACATCCATCCATCCATCCATCAATCTTTCGCTTAATCCTCTACTATGGTCGCGGGGGGAGAACCCGAAGGAAACCACGTAGACATGGGGAGAACCTGGAAACTCCACCCAGATTGGGATTCGAACCAGGAATCTCTAGCGCTGAGAGGAAAACATGCTAATCACTAAGCCACCGTGCCGTCCCCAGTAAAACTAGTATACTAATAAATAAGGGTGAAAATCTGTGTGTGTGTGTGTGTGTGAAACCCCCCCCCGCAAACCTAGTAGAGGATAAAGCGGAAGATAATGAATGGATGGATGGATGGATGGATGGAAGGCCTGTATTAAACTCCATGTTGTGATTTTAAAGTCTTGGCAGTGATTAGCGATGGGATGATGCACACCTGTTGTCAGTTAACGAGTCGGCACTGAACAGAATTGATTGTTGTTGTTCGGACCGCTCAGTGCTGGGTCATTGCATGTTTCATGTTCTGGACTGCGTTGTGCAGTTAAAAGAAAGAATAAAATAGTTCCAAATACACTGCATGTGGAAATACACCTTTAAATAAATTTACATGTGTGTTAGCAGTCTGGGAAAGTTTTTTTTGTTTTCAGCATGACCGCACCGTGTGTAAAACGAGAATGTAGACAAGACTTTAAGTTAACTTTAACTCCGATCAGGATGGAGTTTTCCTGTTCTTCTTGTATCCGTGTGGGTTTCATCCAGGTCCTCCGGTTTCCTCCCACAATCCAAAAACATGGATTTAAGGCGAATTGGCTGCCTTAAATTCCCCCTATACAGTGTGTGTGTTGATGAGTGTGTGCCAAGTGATGAGAACATTCTAATCACTAAGTCAGTGTCTGCCATTCATTCATTTATTCATTATCTTCTTCTGCATAATCCTCTACTAGGGTCGAGGGGGAGTGGTCCCCATGCCCATCCAGGGGAGAACGTTTTCGGCGCTAGGCAGAAACACCCAGGATAGGGTCCATATATATTGCTTGGCACACTTACTCACACAGACAAACACTATATAGGGCAATTAAGGGCATTCAATTCACGTTGAATTCATGTTTTTGGACTGTTTGAGGAAACTGGAGAACCTAAAGGAAACCCACACAGACACGGGGAGAACATGGAAACTCTACAAAGATTGGGATTCGAACCTGGATCCCCAGCAAAGGTTCTAATGAATAAGCCACCGTGTTCCCCTTATACTTTCATTCATTCATTCATTATCTTTGGCTTGATCCTCTACTAGGGTCAAGGGGGGTTCCACATGACCATTCAGGGGAGAACGTTTCAGGCGCTGGGCAGACACACCCAGGACAGTGCGCTAGGCACACACAGACACACACTATATGGAGCAATTCAGAGCATTTTATTCACCTTGAATCCATGTTTTTGGACTGTTTGAGGAAACTGAAGAACCTAAAGGAAACCCACACAGACACGGGGAGAACATAGAAACTCCACCCAGATTGGGAGTCGAACCTGGATCCCCAGTGGACATTCTAATCACTAAGCCATATCAGTGTTTAAGCAAATTAAATATTCTCGTTGCTTTTGAGAATAAAAATCGGTTTCATTTGCAAAGGGATGACGTAATGTGTATGTAGGGTGGAACCCAAACACTACTAAACACCAGAAAATCATAAATTCCACAATGAAGCATAAATAATGCTATGGGTTTGCATCTGCAGGGTCCATAAAGTGTTTAGAGTTAAATATAGCAAAAGCCTTAATATTTAATCATATATCACATTTTAATATATTACATGACAACATGCATCGAAATAGTATCCAGTTTATCAAACTTACCTTTATTAAACTTCCTATCAGGAGCACAGGAAGCACCCAGCACCTGTCAGTCTTCTTCCCGAGCATCTCCAGTCTGCTATTGATCTGTGAAATGCAATATTTGCGAAAATTAGAAAGGCAAAAGTGCTGTGCTCTTTACCCTGAGGTGTGAGCCTGGCTGACTGTGAAGACTAATCTACTCATCCTGATCCACTCATTGCACATCGTTGTGTCCTCACATTGCACTACTGGCCTGCTTTTTGCCATCATATCGCATTAAGAGTGGAGGCAGACGACTGGTGCACTTCAGCTCCCATTTAGAGCAGGCATAAAAAAGACGTGGTGCTGAGCACTAGGAAAAACTGCAAGTTACACTTTAATAAGTGGTGACACTGCTGTGTTGGCATAGTATGTTGGCCAACCTTTAATTCCAGGAATTTCGAATAAAGTGATGGGTTAGGAGATCTGTGTGTTCTGAGATTGGTTTAGCAGTTGAGATAATTATAAATGCATTTGCTTAAACAAGGTTTGTAATGAGGGCTAAAAGAAATGACCCTACCTTGTGTAAAATGAGACAAAAAGTTCATGTTGACAAGATTTTAGATTCAGAGTTTGAATCTCGATCTGGGTGGAGTTTTTATGTTTTCCTCGTATCCATGTGGGTTTGCTCCAGGTTCTCCGGTTTCCTCCCACAGTCCAAAAACCTGGATTCAAAGCGTATTGGCTTCTCTAAATTGCCCCTATATAGTGTGTGTGTGTGTGTGAATGAGAAGTGATGCCCTCATTCATTCATTAATTTATTCATTATCTTCCACTTAATCCTCTACTAGGGTTACAGGGAGGTTCCCAATGCCCATCCAGGGAGAACTTTTCGGGCACTGGGCAGACACCCCCAGGACATGGTGCCAATCTATTTCTGCGCACACTCACTTACACAGAGACACACTATATGCTATACACTACATACACAAGCAATTTAGAGCATTCAATTCACCTTGAATCCATGATTTTGGACTATGGGAGGAACCCAGAGAACCTAGAGGAAACCCACACAGATATGGAGAGAAAATGGAAATTCTAATTTTTTTTAATGTGGATGGATCCCCAGCAAGGAACCTGCCAAATTTTAGCCTTCTACATACACGGGAAGCTGGAAAATTAGTGATGAGTAAGCCAATTTTTTTATTAATATTGATTACTTTTATCTGTAATTGATCTATAACTCTGTTCATGTAATAACCAAAATCTTAATGCAATTTATAGAATACCACATTTTTTAATCTCTTGTTTACTGAATAAAGGATGATACTTTGTGGACCATACTGTGGTCTTAACTCTGCGGAGGTCTTGCTTCAGAAGAGCTTGATTCAGAGCTGAAATTTATGATGACGCGGGTAATTAAAAAGGCAGGACATGGCAGCTAGATTCCCACATACACAAATGCTTTCCTGGTATACTGACGGAATGACCTCTAGATTTCCACTCCGATAAGTATCATGTGATTGGTTGAAAGTTCTTGGATTACAGGCTCAAAGCATTGTTATATCGGCATGAAGAACCAGTGTTGACACAAAAAGTTCCAGCAAATGGGTTGGCAATTATTTGAAATGATATAAAGTCTGTAAGTGTGATTATATTTACAAGTCCCTGGTTACTAGAACTTACCAGAGAATCAGATGCAATTACAGTATTACTCATGTCCTCATGTTTATGATGACAACTCCATTATTAATAAATGATGTTGTTTGGAAGGAACAATGACTATTAAGGAACAATGGAAGAAACATTGACTATTAATACATGGTTTTCTCCCAATTATCTGGATAAACAATCAGAATTCAAATTTTTTAAAATAACAATTACAATTATTAATTTACAAGAGTTTTATATTTGAACTTTTTTAATTAATATATTTTCAATTATGTATTTATTTCATTTTATATATATGTATTCATTCAGTATCCTCCGCAAAATCATCTACTAGGGTCGTGCATATATATGTATATATATATATATATATATATATATATATATATATATATATATATATATATATATATATATACACTCACTTACACAGACACACACAAACACACTCTATATGGGGCAATTTGGAGCATTCAATTTACATTGATCCATGTTGAGGCCGCTCAAGGAGGATGAGTCCCCCACTGAGTCTTTGTCCTCCCAAGGTTTCTTTCTTGAATAACAACATAACAGGGAGTTTTGTCTTGCCACTGTCGCTTCGGCTTGCTCTTTGGGGGTTTAAAGGCTTTTCATTCTGTAAAGCTGTTTTGTGACAATGTACTGTTGTAAAAAGCGCTATATAAATAAATGACCTGACTTTTGGATTGTGGGAGGAAACCGGAGAATCCAGAGGAAACACGGACATGGAGAGGACATGGAAACTCCACACAGATCCACCCTGGACCACCAGTGCTATATATATATTTTAGAGATGCTTTTATCAAAAAGTGACTTAGAAGCTTTCCAACTTGATAATGGGGGTCAGAGAACAGCGGCAGGCAGACATGATCCAGCCTCCCTGGAGCATTAAGGATTAATTAAGGGTTTGCTTAAGGGCCCACATTGATAGCTTCAGAGGAATTGAGTTATCTGAAGCCTGGGCAAAGTGGGCCAAGAAGGGGTTAGTAAACAATAAACATGTTTATCATGCTGTAAAACATACAATGCAAAAAAGCTGAGTATATTTGTGGGCTCTCACTTTGCTAAAGACTTCTGGCTGTGATGTAAGTGAAATGAATCAGATAACGTCCTTGATAAAATAACTGCCGGAATCTAATATCCTCCCGTTATCAGATTATACTGCACATTCACAGTCACTCACTGTCGATTACAGAACCCTTTGCTGTTGGCTGTAAAAGTGTGCATATTACAATGTGCTGACAAAAAGCTGTGTTCCGAGAGATGAAAGAGATCCCACTGTATAAACTTCTCAGTCAGCTGTAATTAAATACAGAAGGCTGTACTGAAAGCTGAGTTTGACGAGGAACATAAGGACAAACATTGTAACGCTCTCTTGAGACAATGTGCTATTGGAAAAATGACCATATAAAAACACTGACCAAGAACTTGGAACAGGCGGCACAAAGTTAGCACATTTGCCTCTCTGCACTGGGAATCCAAATTCCAATACCGATTTGATCTGCGTGGAGTTTCCATGTTCTCCCCGTATCCCCATTGGTTTTCCCCATGTTCTCCGAGTTTTCTCCCACAGTCAAAACACATGGATTTAGTGTAAATTGAATGCTCTAAATTAATTCATATAGAGTGTGTATGAGTGTGTATGACCTGTGATAGATTGGCGCCCTGTCCTGCGTGTATCTGCCCAGCACTCAAAATGTTCTCTTCTGGATGGGCTTGGGGGACACCCCTAGTAGAGGATTAAGTGGAAGATAATAAATGAATGAATGAATATATATAAAAGAGGGTGGCAGGGTGGTGCAGTCAGCGCTAGGGATCCAGGTTCAAATCCCCATCTGGGTGGAGTTTCCATGTTCTCCCCGTGGCCATGTGGGTTTCCCCTGGGTTCTCCAAGTTTCCTCCCACAGTCCAAAAACATGGATTAATGTAAATTAAATGCTTCTAATTGCCCCATATAAAGTGTGTGTGAGTGAGTGTGTGCCAAGCAATAGATTGGCGCCCTGTCCTAGGTGAATCTGCCCAACGCCCATAATGTTCTCCACTGGATGGGCATGGGGATACAGGTTTAAATCCCAATCTAGAGTTACCATGTTCTCCACGTGTCCACATGGGTTTCGTTTGGGTTCTCTAGTTTTCTTAAATGTTCTAACTGCCCCATATTAAACTGCTTAAATGTTAAACTGCCCCATATAGAGTGTGTCTGTGTGTGTGAGTAAGTGCTAAGTGATTAACAGGCGCCATGTCCTGGGTGTATCTGCCCAGCGCCCAAAATGTTCTGCCCTGGAATGGTATGGAGAACCCTCCACAACCCCAGAAGAGGATTACACGAAAGATGATGAATGAATCATTTAATGCTCCTGTAAGTTTCGTAATCAGCACATGATGAAATGTTAAGCTGACCTATACGTGGTGTCTTGTGTTTGTGGGTTTGTATTTTAAGACATGTGGCTTGCCGTGATTTTGACAGATGCGGTTATTGTATTTCAATTTAAAATAGGGAGGACATTGATTGGCGTTACCAAAAGGACCAAACAAGAGCTCAGCATCCATAATCTATATTAATTTTGGAGAATATTTACCCATTGATGTATGGTTGAGTTAAATGAGGGCATGAAAAGACATCTGTTAGACCAGAGATTAACTGCTCAAGCACAGAAGGTATTGATTAACCACCAGATCATATTTTTCATTTACAGAGGCTTTTTTTATTTATTTATTATGCATTATAAGCGAGCTCAACATCTGTTTTGCTTGCAGTAGTAAAAACAATTAGATTAAGTCTATATTGTATAAAGACGATGTACAGACGAGGAATTGTTAGAACCGTTCCCGAGATATTCCCATTTTTCCGAGCCCAACTTCCCATTCACTGTGCATTGCGATAATATTTGCACTCCCATAACTCGGCCCCCTTTTGAGCTACAAAGACCAAATTCGCTGGAGTTGGAGATGGCTGCAGCCAGACCGGTCTTGTAAAATCTGAGAGTGATCAAGAGACACCCTATTACCCCGGCATGCCTTATTTTTACCTAGTTCGCTGTATTGCTTGGAAATATGCATGCACTGTGCCTATGGCCATGCTGCAACCACACCTCTCTAGTTTTATCAAATATGTCATCGCAAATCTACTAAATTTTGCACATTATTTATTAGATATGTTTGTGTATTCTGCAAAATGGAAAAAAGGAATTCCCTGGATGTCACCAAACCTAATTAATCCCATTGTCACAATACCTCAGTGTTTCGGTACACCTCTAATGTTTCTTTGTGTGCTGCTTTTCCCACTGTGACCAGAGTTAGTTTGGGATGTCGGGTTCATTTATTTATAGAGCTTTTAGCAATGGAAGGTGACGCGAAACCAATTATAAACAACTGAGCCTATAGTCCAAGAAAGCCAATTCAGTGATTCTAAGAACAAAATAAACACCATTAATCTTGTGAAGACAAAAGCTTCAAATAAACAATGCTTAAACATGGCACCATCGAAGTGACAGTACATTATGTATTTAATGTCCTATGGTCTTGAACCCTTTATTGTTTCTCATTTGGTTAGTAGAGTTAGTTAATACAACAGCATGCAAATATTTTATTTATTTTTGTGTTTGTAAAATTGTTGTGGCATGGCTGGAAAGGTCATCTCCTGCTTCATAACGTTCAAAAGAAGTGTATTTTCATAGGTAATCTGTAATATGTCGTTCTAAAAGAATTAATTAATTTCCTCCCACAGTCCAAAAAATGGATCAAGTCATGTTCTCCAAATTGCCCTATATAGAGTGTGTATGTGTGAGTGAGTGTGTTCCCAGCGATGGATTGGTGCCCTGTCCTGGGTGTATTTGCCCAGCGCCCGAAACGTTCTCCCCTGTATGGGCATGGGGAACCCCCCCCCCCCGCGACCCTAATAGAGGATAAAGCGGAAGATAATGGATGGATGGATGGGTGTTGTGGAAGAGATGTGTTTTCAGTTGTTTCTTGAAGTGACTCCACCTAACGGACAGAGTTGGAAAGATGGGTCCACAATTTGGCAGTGGTGAATGATATGGAGTTAAATTAGCACCACAGTAAGGTGGAACCACCAGGCGACATTCACCATTAGAATGTGGTGAACGAGTCGGAGTGTATTTTGGAAATATAGACTGAAGGTAAGCAGGACCAGATCCAGAGATTGTCCTGTAGGTCAGAGTGAGTGTCTAGATAATGAATGAACGGATGAATGAATAAATGAATAGAAAGAACCTCAGAGAACATTGGAAACATCATATTTTTGAGACCAGCCACACGGCGTGAGAGCGAGCGTAAAATGTCAAATCCTATCTTAATCCTTCATCTGCTGCATTTTCTCATTCCATTTGAGCCATCTGCAAACACACTTACCATTTTTGTTCTATCACCTATGCTGTTCTTGTTCAGATACCATATTTACTCTGATGCTATTAGTACAAGGAACTAAGGCTCACCTTTTGAAACGTACTGCCACTGTGCAGTTCAGATAACAGATGTGTGCTTAGAGAACAAACACAGTATGCTGTGGAAATATTTATTCTGGTTATCTTCACACCGATGACTGAAGGCTTTAGCGCAATTGATACTGAATTACACTTGAAAGCGAATGGAAATGTTTATGTGCTGAGTTTGATAAGACAGAGTGAAATTATGCCATGTGAAGGATGTGGTGTGACGGGCGTGAACCTTAAACCTAAAGCAGATGAAATGCAAACTGGCTTCACCAAAACCAAACTTTATATGTGGCATTAACTATATATATATCCCCCCCCCCCCCCCCCCCCCCCCCCCCCCCCCCCCCCCCCCCCCCCCCCCCCCCCCCCCCCCCCCCCCCCCCCCCCCCCCCCCCCCCCCCCCCCCCCCCCACCATGAGATCAACAGTGCTGCACCAACAACATAATCTGACTGCAGTTCCAAACCTCAGCATCTTGTATCTGATATAATCAAAGGTTCCACTTTAACGTGACTTTGTACAGATGCCCACTGCAGTCCCCGACCCCAGCATCTTTGTATACAAGTCTACATTTTCTACCTTTAAAGTACAATTTGACTACATTACATTTACCTTTACATTTAGGAGATGCTTTTATCCAAAGCGACTCACAAATGAGAGAAAAACACAAGTTAGTTCTGTAAAATAAACAAACCTAATGATTAGCTGATCTGACTTTTAAAATAAAGTGTAACAAATCTTGATTCGATTTGAAAAGATTTCAAAATGAAAAAGTAAGAAAAATAATCTATTTTTTAAAATTGTTTTCTTGTTTAAAGAAATCTTAACCAGATAAATTAGCTCACTATATTGGCAGATAATTTGTCTTGATTCATGTACGTTGTTTCTTAATTTGTGTTGATTTTTCTTATTTTTAACATAGAATTCTTGTAGTGTTTTGAGATGTTTCTTAGAGATGCTAAGTGACTCCACTTTACGGTCAGAGTTGGGAAGAAGGTTCCACCATTGAAAACGAAAAAAAGAAACAAAGTTCAAATCTGATACTGACCTTATCATTTTTGTTTTACAGTCACATCAATTATTTGTATACTTAAATTTTTTCTTCATTTATTTACAAATATAGAATAAATAGTTTACAATACAAGTGGCAGCAGATTTGAATTAGGATGATGGTTGCATTAAGCAAAAAAAAACAAAAAACTATTAATATATAACTTGGATAACTGTATACCCTTCAGCACCCTCTACTGGGGACCTCCAACATTCCAATAATAGGAATTAACATATTAAACAAACAAACGGAACTACATTTTGGAATTGAAATAAGCGGTTGAATGAGACTCACTGTCTCAGTCACTCACATCGTTCTCCATTATTAAACTCTTTAAATATTCAAACCCATCGCAGCCCTGCTAAATGATTCAAACCCATGCAGGAGGTTGTTTCTCACAGTCTTCACGGATTTAAACAAACAGGCAACCTAAAATAATACACATTTAACACCACCTGCTCAAAACTGTTGTGCAGAGAGAATTAATTATTACAAGGTTTTATACTGTGTTGCAAATTGCACAGATGAACTCTGTTGACCCATTTAGAGGTGATGAGTAATTCCTGACACAAAACACAGTGACTGCATGAGAACAAACAAAACAAGGGTTCCCAAAAGCAGCCAGGTTTTAATGTAAAAAAAAACCAAACAATTTTTTTAGATTTTATTGTAAAGACGACATTTTGGGGCATTTCTTTTGGTGGTGGTGTGAAATCACGAAAGTCATTTTAAGACCTAAATACGACTTTACAAAATGTATTTAAGCTACCACTATTGTTTTAGCCACCTGTAATGTAATTTTGGGTTTATTAATTTCCCTTACAGCCACAAAGATCCCAGAAAGACACACACACACACACACACACACACACACACACACACACACACACACACACACACACACTGAGTGTCCAGAGTGGGTGGTGGGTAGCCTTGTACATGATGCCAGGGGAGCAATGGCAACTCATACATAGTACGTCATGGAACTGGAAATCAGATCCCAAGACCTTACCCACAAGTCTACGACTGACCAAGTGGAACATAAGGTGTGTTTTCTAGCATTTAATCATTCTTTATATGGGTAACATGTTGTGGCAGGAGCGCCATGGCACAACATGTCGGTAATGGACTTTGATTATGGTTAATCAATACACCTGACGAGGCTCCGCCTAATGAAAATGTGCCCACTTTAAACCGGGAACATCACATGCCGCGTAGAGAGAGACCGACCACGAGCTGTAGTGACATTTTTGAAATCACTAAAGTCATTTTAAGACCTAAATACGACTTGACAAAATGTATTTAAGCTACCACTATTGTTTTAGCCAACTGTAATGTAATTTTGGGTATGTGACTATACAAGCGCGTGTGTGTGTGTGTGTGTGTGTGTGTGATCTATTCTGTACAGTATATACACAAAGCCATCCGTGCAGTGAAACACACACACACACACACACACAAACACACAGTGTCCAGAGTGGTGGGCATGGCGCCAAGTGGTGGTACAAGTGGTGGTACATAGCGCCAAGGGAGCAATTGGGGTTAAGTGCCTAACCCAAGGGCAATCATACATACATCGTGGAACTGGAAATCAGATCCCAAGACTGATCAAGTGGAACATAAGGTGTGTTTTCTAGCATTTAATCATTCTTTATAAGGGTAAAATGTTGTGGCAAGAGCGCCATGCCATAACATGTCGGTAATGGACTTTGATTATGGTTAATCAAGACACCTGACGAGGCTCCGCCTGATGAACATTTGCCCACTTTAAGCCAGAAACATCACATGCCACTGAAAGAGAGAGACCGACCACAAGCTGTAGTGACATTTATACTGAAAGCAAGGCTGTAAAGCCCGGTATTTCTAAAGGGTAAATGTGTTGGTGCCTGTTTGTTGGTAAGAAATCCTGTCTCCAGTCCTCTTTCTTTGACGTTACCCGTTATTATTTAACGCAATGAGAGATTTGTATGACGTTCACATACCCTGATGTGCTTTATACAGCTGTGATCACGTTTATTTTAAGAAACCGTTCAAACTATTATTTGTCTTTTGTGGTTTTCAGTCTTGCGCAGGTGGGTCTGTTGATGCTTATATTCACCCTCATGACACCCCACATGACACTACATGCTGTTTATTTCTGTTTGTAGTGTTTTTTGTCCACCGCTGCAATAAAAAAAAAAAAATCATTTTCCTTTGCATAAATTTGCTTTGTTTTTTTTGGCAAAGTAAATAATAAAAAGAAACAACATAAAACTGGAAACCATTTGGTTATAAAACAACGATTAAATTCAGTTAATCATTCTTTAGCAATACATGTGAAGTGTCTTTGTCTGTGTGTGGTGTGTGTATGAGTGTGTGTGAGTGTAAACAGTCAAGCTCCAGAGTTACGTTTCATACACATACACCAGATACAAAATGATACTAGTGACCTGTTACCAACAACAGACACCATATGGCTTTTCTCAGCTAAAGCATTACCATGTGCAGGACGAACTGATGAAATCTCCTGTTCAGCCAGTTGTATATTGTGCAAGTTAATGCGTCTTATACAATATTCACACCACATTGCACGTGATGATGCCAATACATACTCATCGCATTTCATTATCCTCCACCTAATTATTTAATAGGTTTGCATAGGGTTCTCTATGCCCTTCCATGGGAGAACTTTTTAGGTGCCAATTTATCTCTGAACAAACGCTCACTCACACAGAAACACACAGCATAAAGGCAAATTATAAATATTTTGTAAATATTTAGTTTTTTTTCATATATAAAAATGTGCAAAGTTCGAAAAAAATTGTCCTACACATTTGATATACATACTAGTTGAAAAAATGGATTCTCATGTTATCTGGCCATCAACTTAACATTTGCGACACAAAAAAGTTGCCAAAACTATATAATGCCACATACTATATAAATAAAAAACAATGTTCTGGAGTGACCACCCAACCCTAGTTTAAATGCTTTAGTTCATAATATTATAATATTTAGGTTTATAATATTAATATATTAGGTTTCAGTTTCTCAATTGGTTTAAAGGTCAACATTGTATACATTCTTATTTACAGGCAATATAAACTTTTAAAATGTAAATTCCGAACACACTTCATTCATCAAACCTGACGGATAGGTTCAGTTGAGTTAACATATTACTACTAGTCATTCAAAATTACCTAAGTAACTAAAACCTTTTACAAATAGGGCAATAAAAAGGTGTATTTGATCAAAACCAGATGGTTTTTTTGCAAAAAGAGTAAAGCAGTGTCCGTTTATGAGACCGAGCCATGTGTAACTGTCTTAAGAATGCTAATAAAGTACTTGGGACTGGTTTAATGAAATCCAAATAGGCATTTCCTTTACACACCTTCTTCATTAAGCCATGTTTACATGTTCCTTAAGCACATTTTTGTGTCTTTCTACTTAATCCATTTGTTTTAAACTGAATTAAGGCATTAGGGATGTACAGGAACATCTATCTTGAACCATTTTTGAATGTGAATTTTTAAATTAAAGCATTTACGAATCAAACCTTGTTTTTTTATTATAATGCATTTTTAACCATTTTATAAAAGTAATAAGACACTTATTACACAAGTCAGAAGAACCAGTTACACAAAAGAATTTTCAAACATGATCATTATCCTATCCTGCACCACACCCCCTTTTTTATTTACATTTTCAGGTGTTTATGTCAGGTGTTTGTAAAAGAGAGGTTTTTTGCAATTTTTGGAGAATTAAGGGCTGTGGGAGGAAACTGGAGAACCCGGAGGAAACCCACACGAACACGAGGAGAACATGAAAACTCCACCCAGATTGGGATTCCAAGTGGGAATCCTTAGTACTGAGAGGCAAACATGCTAACTGCTTAGCCAACGTGCCGCCTCAGAGAGAACATTTGATAATAAGATGTACTACACCCATCTGCTTTCTGATCATGTAACCATCTTTGATGAAAAAGTAGTTGATGCCTTTGACAAACTCTAAAGGAATTCCATATAAAGTGGAGATGGCTTTATACCGAAGTACTTAACTCTATTGATTATTTCTTTCTTTCTCTGATTTCTTTCTCATTCACTTCACTTTAGTCATTCACTTTGTTCTAGTGATGAATGTGGCTAGTACCATGGTACTAATTCTCACTCTGTATCATTCACCACTGCAGAATGATGGAACGCTCTTCCCAACTCTGTCCGTAAGGCGGAGTACCTTTTTTGTTTGTTTGTTCTCTCTTTTACAAACACCTGATGGAAAAAAAAAATATATATATATATATATATATATATATATATATAAAGGGGCGGGGGGCGGCACGGTGGCTTAGTGGTTAGCACGTTGGCCTCTCAGCGCTAGGGATTCCCAGTTTGAATCCCAATCTGGGTGGTGTTTCCATGTTCTCCCTGTGTCTGCGTGGGTTTCCTTTGGGTTCCCCGGTTTTCTCCCACAGTCCAAAAACATGGAATCAATTGAATTCTCCAAATTACCCCATATAGAGTGTGCTTGTGTGTGTGAGTGTGTGCCCAGTGATAGATTGGTGCCCTGTCCTGGGTGTATCTGCTCAGCGCCCGAGAAGATAATGGATGGATGGGTGGAAAAAAGGGAAAGGGGGGTGCAGGATAGGATAATGGCCAGGTTTGAAAATTCTACAGTGTAGCTGTTTTTTTCTTAACTACTGACTTACTCTAATTTGTAAGACGCTTTGGATAAAATGACTTGATGTCATGAGTAAATGTCTGCAGAATGAGTAAATGTAATGATTCCTTCCGACGCCATGTTGCCTTAACACCTTACAGCAAGGTATATTGTTAAAGGGATTATTAATCACACTGCATTCCTCAAATGGCATGTGAGCATCCTGTTGACATTAGACCAGCTAACGTACTACTGGACACGTTTTTACGCAGGATTATTCTCCAGTTCAGGTAAACTAGAATTTCTAGTCTGCTCTAATCACAGCCATTGTCAAAACGGCATTGAGACGTGGGGCTCAATGTCATGATCTGGAGGAGTGCTTGTCGCTGCGAGGAACTTCCTGAGCTAACACAGAGTAGTTATATTAAGCACCGTTGTAAACCTTTGCTACACTCCTCACTACATGCCTTACGAACATATAGATAAGAATATAACCTGGTTTGTAATCTTTGTTTTAAGAACACTTATGGTAATGCATAATTTAAAAAATTACTATCAAGCCGGTCAGGCTTGCATTATGCATGCATTTAAATTAAAGGTGACTTGTTTTTGTGTGTATGTCAGAAACCAAATTAATTTAGTCTCAGCTGTTTTTCTATTTCTTGCTTATCAGTAACCTCGGGCAGGACAGGGACAGCAGGATTTGCCCTATAGCAGACCCCCCCCCCACACACACACACAACACGATGGTCCCGTGTCGATTTACAGTTGGGAAAAAAGGTCATGTATATACATTATATACAGTACCAGTCAAAAGTTTAAAGATACTCCACTTATTGTCCATGTTCTCAGTTACACTTCCTCTAAAGATGGAAGATGGAAGTTATCATTAAATTATTCCTGTCACTGAGGTGTTTAAATGAAACTACAGCAGCACTGCTGCACTAAGACCCCCTCAGTACATCAGTGTCACTGCAGAACTGACAACAAACAATCCACCAGCAACTATCTTTTCTGTAATGGTCCTGACCAATAGAGAACCTATAAATATATATATTCATTCTTTCATTCATTCATTATCTCCCGCTTTATCCTCTATTAGGGTCGGGGGGGTTCCCCATGCCCATCCAGGGGAGAACGTCTCGGGCGCTGGGCAGATAGACCCAGGACAGGGTGCCAATACATCGCTGGGCACACACTTACACACACAGACACACTATGGGGCAATTTGGAGAATTCAATTGACTTGATCCATGTTTTTGGACTGTGGAAAGAAACCGGAGAACTCGGAGGAAACCCACGCAGACACGGGGAGAACATGGAAACTCCACCCAGATGGGGATTCGAACCGGGAATCCCTAGTGCTGAGAGGAGAACATGCTAACCACTAAGCCAATGTGCCACCTCAAATATATATATATATATATATACTGTATGTATGTATATATACTGCATATATATATATATATATATATATATATATATATATATATATATTTATATATATACTGTATATGTTCTACATGTATATATGTAGAACATCCGTTAAATTGTGAAGAGAGGTGCTATTTATTTATTAACATTCTGTAACTCTTTTATCTTTCGCAAGACTGTGATGAATCCAAAGCCTTCTAGGAATTTGGAGGCTTGGCAAAAGGCATAAATACGACCAGGACAGGCTGGATCACGGCCTCATTTACACTCCCATAGAACATACCTCACTTAAGAGTAGATCATTTAAAACTGCAATGCTTTACAAGGAAATTAAACTGCTTTATTCACTACACCGCTTCTGTACCAACAAATACTGGCTTTTTAAGCAATGTGAAGTGATGAGAGGGTGGCACAGCGGCTTGGTGGTTAGCACGTCCGCCTCTCAGCGCTAGTGATTTAGGCTTGAATCCCAATCTGGATAGAGTTTCCATGTTTTGTGGGTTTCCTCTGGGTTCTCCATTTTCCTTCCGCAGTTCAAAATCATTGATCCGAGGTAAATTGAATGCTCTAAACTGCCCCAAATAGAATGTGTTTGTGTGTGTCTGTGTGAGTAAGTGTGCCCTGGGTGTATCTGCCCAACGCCCAAAATGTTCTCCCTTGGATGGGCATGGGGAACCCCCCCGCGACCCTAGAAGAGGATTAGGCTGAAGATAATAGAAGAACGAATGAATGAACAAAGTGATGCAATGACTGATAAACATCATTTTTTTTTACAATTCTATACTAATCATTGTAAAAAATGTCATGACGTCTTGTCATTTACCTGAATAATGTGACATAATTGTTAAGGACGCTTGTATTTGATGTAGTTTGTTATGACAATGCAGAAAGAAGACCTTGACATTTTTTTCCATGAGGAAAGGGATGCACCCCGCAGGATCCAGCCCAGGATGAAACATTAAAGACAGTGCATTATACAACATCCTCAAACACCATGGGAATCTTAGTAGTTCCCACATCCTGCACAGTGTGAACCATTAAAATTAAATCTGCGGAACAATAGGGCACGGACTGTGCGTTTTTGCACACTAGGCATTGAAGGGTGGGGAAGTCTGAGGGATAACAAAGGTTTGGCAACTGGATCGATCATTCGGAATTTCTAGCGTGCCGTATTATCAGCTTCCCACATATTCACCCACACCATACGCAACCACTCCATCTTTCTCTCCCACAAACCCGTCCGTTCACCTTACATCATATGTTCTCTAAAATCCACGTGACTCATTTTTGTTTCTCTCATGAATCTGGACATCTGGTTATGCCCAGTGCGCACCACCACAGACTTCAGTCTCTGGTCACGCTAATGGAATGCAGCTGTCAGAGCCACAGAGCCATAAAAACCAGAACGGGATATAAAAGCTATACGTTTCATGTTTTCGGCATATTTGTAAACTCTAAGGTAAAAACAAGACAAGCTCAGCAAAAGTTAATCAAAATCAAATGCAGAATTGAGTCAGAATGCAAAAAGAACAAAAAAAAATTATATATATAAATATATATATTCATTCATTCATTCATTCATTCATTCATTCATTATCTTCCGCTTTATCCTATATTAGGGTCGTTGGGGGGGGGGGGGGCGTTCCCCATGCCCATCCAGGGGAGAATGTTTCAGGCACTGGGCAGATACACCCAGGACAGGACACCAATCCATCGTTGGGCACACACTCACTCACACAGACACACTCTATATGGGGCAATTTGGAGAACTCAATTGACATGATCCATGTTTTTTGACTGTGGGAGGAAACCGGAGAACCTGGAGAAAACCCACGCGGACACAGGGAGAACATGCAAAATGTGGATTCGAACCGGGAATCCGAACGTGCTAACCACTAAGCCACTGTGCCGTCATATATATATATAATGTTTTTTCATGTTTCATGTTGTCAGAGATGTTTTTAACCACACACCCAGATTGACATTCGAACCTGCATCCCCAGCTCTGAGAGGCAAACATGCTAACCCCTAAGCCTAACCCCTACTGTGTCACCCCAATAAATTATTATATATATAAATATGTCTTTGAATGTTGTTTCATGGGCCTGTATGTTTAGATTTTTCTTAAAGACTGTTTTAATAATATATCTGCCAACATGTGCAATTTATTTTGAAATTATAAGCAGTGCAAATTTTATTGAGATGGACCACAATCTCTAAACGAAAACACAAATTCAAATCTTAAATGCCATGAAATGGTTACTAAACAAATGTGTATTTGAGTCAGGCATCTGCTCTCTGACTGGCCATCTGTCAACTCTGTCAGAGCAGTTTGAGCGTCATAAACTCCTTTTGCATCCTGTCTGATAGCTCTCTTGAAGCTGGCAGCAGATGCCTTCACATTAATCTTTATTTTCTAACCTAACAAACATAAGAATACAGATGCTAAAACTCTCTTCAGGTCAAGAAACAGTCACCACATTACATTTCTATTTGGTCATTAAGTAGACGCTTTTATCCAAAGCAACCTACAAGTATCCCAACTTGGTTGGGGGTTAGAACACAGGGTTGATTCATGTGTTTTAATCTAACAATCTGAAGGTTGGGGCCCTGTGTGGGCCATTGATGAGGGCCCCTCAACCCTATTAACTTACAGGGTGCTGTATTATGGTTGTCCCTTTACTCTAACCTCTAAGTTCGGATGCATAAATATGTATAAATATGCAAATTCTGCCACATTTAGTTACTGTATTGTCGAGATCGGTTTCGCATGAGATTAACAGTCATAAAATTAGGCCTATTATTTCAGAGCTGGATGTCAGGATGGCATCAACAGCTATTTGTCAACAGGAACAATTATGAGTGATACAGTCATAGAGGGGTTTCTTAGTTATGGTATATTTTTCAATGTGTCATTGGAATGTGGGATAAACCACAAGTGTGTGGTAGCTCACAAGTGTGTGGTTAGGGTGCTGGGCTATCAATCAGATTCCAGGTCCACTAACATTACCAATGTGGGTCCTTGCTTCACGGGGGCTGTACCAACCCTGTTCCTGATCCCAACCACCAAAGTTGGAATATTTGTAAGTCGCTTTGGATAAGAGCGTCTGCTAAATGACCTAATAAAATGTAAATGTAATGATACAGCCCCACTGGAGCACTGAGGGTTAAGGGCCTGGCTCAAGGACACACACTGGTTACTTCAGTGGGACCCACAAGCTTCGGATTGATAGCCCAAACACCCTAACCACTGAGCAACCACACCAACAATAAAACTAAAACTTTTTTTTTTTAAATGTTCGTCAGTAGACCTTCCAAGGGTACAAAAGGGATTTCCCCAAACTGAGTGTACCCTAAATTTAACTTAGTAACTAAACCTTTATGATGGGATTACTTTTTGGACGGACACACACACACACACACACATTTTGTCTCTCTCTCTCACACACACAGACACATGCAAGCTTAGTCTACTGTAACCACAGTTCGACACATACAAATATGCACAGATGGTTAGGAAACCACTTTATCCTCCCCAATGAGTGTCTGGTCTGTACCCCTAGTATCTCACAACCTCTGAGCCCCCAGCATGGTGTGCAGCTATGAAAATAAGCCCCAGAGACATATCACATTCACATTCAGCGACTGCAGGTCTCTGAAATAGCCACAACACGTGAACATGAACCTGGAGCTTCATATTTTTTAGCACTGGACCTACCACTTGTTTTTAGCACATCATTCATGGTGTGTAGGCGAAGAGAACAATGGGCCTCATCCTAGTTGTGTCATGCAAATTAGGTTGCACTTCACTTTGCGGAGTTTGGTCTTTTTAAATGCCTGCTCAGCAGCAGCACCAAGAGAAAAACCAAATATAGAGACAAAGAATATCAGAAATGAAGATCAATTTGGGCTTATTTACAGTGCGTCCTTATGTTAGAGCTGTTTGTCCTGAAATAGAATAGTACATATGGTTCTGCATTGTGATCTTTGTTTTATCTTTGTTGCAGCAATGCAGGCTGATTGAATACAGATGAACATTAAGATCACCACTGTATCCAAAAATAAGTGTAGCTATCATTTCATCTTATTATCTTCTGCTTAATCCCTTCCTAGGGTCGCGGGAGGGTTCCTTATGCCTATCCAGGGGAGAATGTTCTGGGCTTTGGGCAGATACACCCAGGACAGGGCGCATTCTTTCCCTGGGCAACCTCACAACATATTGTTGCGTAGTAAAATAACCCAGACGGAGTCGAGAATCCATTTTTAGAAATCAACGGTTTATTGTAGTAGACACAAGTAAGACACTCCTTCCATATCCGTATCCAGTATGTACAAAATTCAGCTGCAAGGGCCCTCACGTTTACAAAACGGTCTGCCCATATCACACCTGTTCTGAAGGAACTTCACTGGTTGCCAGTCTTTTCCCGTGATAAATATAAAATTATTTTGCTTACCTTTAAAATATTGCATGGACTTGCCCCATCCTAGCTAAGGTTCAAGTTCAAGTAATTTATTGATATAGTGCTTTTTACAATAGTACATTGTCATAAAGCAGATTTACAAAGTTTTAAGCCTTTAAACCCCCAAAGAGCTAGCCGAAGCGACAGTGGCAAGAAAAAACTCCCTGTTATGTTGTTATTTTAAGGAAGAAGCCATGGGAGGACCAAGACTCAGTGGGGGACTCATCCTCCTTGAGCGGCCGGGCAGCCACTCAGGGAACTTATACATTTATATGACCTCTCTCACACTCTCCAGTCTACTGGCACTGGACTACTGACAGGCTCTCGATGTAAATTAGGATCGATGGGTGAAAGATCGTTCAGTGTCGCAGCTCCAACCCTGTGGTATTCTTTACAGCAAACTCCCAACTAAAAACTTTTTTATTTTCCTCACAGTATTGATTGTATATGATATATGATTGGAAAGCGCGCTATATCCTCTACTAGGGTCGCAGGGGGGTGGTCCCCATGCCCATCCAGGGGAGAACATTTCGTGCGCTGGGAAAATACACCCAGGACAAGGCGTCAATCTATCACTAGACACACATTCACTCACACAGACACACTCTATATGGGGTAACTTTCATTCATTCATTCATTATCTCCCGCTTATCCTCTATTAGGGTCGCAGTGGTTAGGGTCGCGGTGGGGTTCCCCATGTCCATCCAGGGGAGAACGTCTCGGGCGCTGGGCAGATAGACCCAGGACAGGGCGCCAATCCATCGCTGGGCACACACTCACTCACACACACACACTCTATAGGGGGCAATTTGGAGAATTCAATTAACTTGATCCATGTTTTTGGACTGTGGGAGGAAACCGGAGAACCCGGAGGAAACCCACGCGGACACGGGGAGAACATGGAAACTCCACCCAGATGGGGATTCGAACCGGGAATTCCTAGCGCTGAGAGGCAAACGTGCTAACCACTAAGCCACCGTGCCGCCCCTATGGGGTAACTTGAAGAACTCAATTGACCTTAATCCATGTTTTTGGACTGTGGGAGGAAACCAGAGAGGCGGGAGGCAACCCACGTGGACATGGGGAGAACATGAAAACTCCACTCAGATTGGGATTCAAACCGGGAATCCCTAGTGCCGAGAGGCAAACGTGTTAACCACGAAGCCGCCTGGAGCTATATAAATTAAACTTATTATTAGTAAACTTATTATTTAGCTCCAGACTCACTTCTGAAAGCACGGCAAACGACAAAAAGTTTGGACATAAAGATGATCCAGTACAAAGTACAAAACACACACCCAACTCAAATAAACCACGTCCCAAGCACCGTGATGAGAAGGAAATGAAACGCAGGTGAGCTAAAACTCAGGTAAGGCTGTGTGGGCACCCCTACTGAAAGACTCCAGTGCTGTAGACTGACAGGTAGAAGAAGGGGGTGTAACAAGGTTTATGTGATGAACCTAATAAAGAAACTTAAGAAAGGAAGGCGAAATCACCAACAGATGCTGGGTAAGTTTAATGGCAGCCTTACAGCTGAACCTGAGTTCATTTATTCCAACATCCATCCCACACAGTGCAGGCTATCTCAGAACAAAGTCCTATTACAGAAATACTTCACTTCCTACTCACTCTGTGTCATCACAGCCATCTGTCACACTCTACAAATATCCAAGAATATACTGTATAAATATATATATGCATTATATGGCTGTAAGCACGTAAACAAATTACTAACTTGGAGTTTGTGGTTTTTATTGCCTCTTTATCAATGCCTCTATATTCTGTACTATTGACAATTTATTCGAATTCTTAAACATTTTCTCTATTGGTTAATTATATTCCACATAATCCTCTACTAGGTTTGTGGGAGGGAGAATGTTTTGGGTGCTGTGCTCTATAACTGATTATATAAGTTTCCTCTGCGTCATATAGCACTTACCACTTACCACTCTGTGGCCTGATTGCCATAGTGCTGGAGGAGAAGGCGGAGCCTTTGTTGATGGATGTTCCCCATGCCCATCCAGTGTAGAACGTCTCGGGCACTGGGCAGATACACCCAGGACAGGACGCCAATCCATTGCTGGGCACACACTCAGGAGTGTACTTGATAAATTCATGTTTTATCTAAAGCAATTTACAACGCGGGCGGCACGGTGGCTTAGTGGTTAGCACGTTCGCCTCTCAGCTCTAGGGATTCCCGGTTCGAATCCCCATCTGGGTGGAGTTTCCATGTTCTCCCCGTGTCTGCGTGGGTTTCCTCCGGGTTCTCCGGTTTCCTCCCACAGTCCAAAAACATGGATCAAGTTAATTGAATTTTCAAAAAATTGCCCCCTATAGAGTGTGTCTGTGTGAGTGAGTGTGTGCCCAGCGATGGATTGGCGCCCTGTCCTGGGTCTATCTGCCCAGCGCCCGAGACGTTCTCCCCTGGATGGGCATGGGGAACCCCACCGCGACCCTAATAGAGGATAAGCGGGAGATAATGAATGAATGAATTTACGACGCACTTATCACAAAGCAAACACACTACAAGGGTGGCCTAGTGGTTAGCAAATTTGCCTCTCAGTGGGATTCCAGGTTCAAATCCCAATCTCGGTAGAGTTTCCATGTTCTCCCTGTGTCCATGTAGGTGTCCTCCGGGTTCTCCTGTTTCCTTCCACAGTCCAAAAACATGGATTAAAGTAAATTGAATGCTCCAAATTGCCCTATATAGAATGTGTCTGTGTGTGTGTGAGTGTGCCCAGCGATTGATAAATAGCGATAGACCCAGCGTCCAAAATGTTCTCCTCTGGATGGGCATGGAGAACCCCGCGCGACCCTAGTAGAGGATTAAGTGGAAGATAATGGATGCCTGAATGAATAAAGGAGTTTACCTACTAGCATGACTGTGAGAGGAAACCGGGGAACATGGATATGGGGAGAACATGCAAACTATACACACATAAGGGACCATGTTCGGTTTATTCAAACCCAGAGAATCAAACCCAGAGCTTTTTTTCTGTGATTTGCAGGTGAAAATGCTCTGGTCATGCCCAGCGATAGATTGGTGTCCTGTCCTGGGTGTATCTGCCCAGCACCCGAAACGTTCTCCCCTGGATGGGCATGGGGAACCCCCCCGCGACCCTAATATAGGATAAAGCGGAAGATAATGAATGAATGAATGCTCTGGTCAGTCTATCGGTGAATATCACACTCACACAAACAGGCAAGTCGGGGTTGCCAGTTCATTAACTTTTATGTTTTAGAAAGGATTTGAGTAAACAGTAAATGTAAAGTATAATAAGTATAAAAGACAATGAGGTGCTAATGTACAGTTTGCAGTTTGCCATGCTGCACGTAGATGGTCCTCAGGAAGGGAATTAAAACATAGCGATTGACGAACGTCACCAGAGTGGCGGCGTGTTTACCTAACGCAGAGTGACGTGTGTTGTTAAGGCTACTGCAATATTACAGTTTATTGCACAGGCAGAACACACAAAGTTAGAACTAAGGCTTCCTTCACCACAGCGTAAGGTAAACATTCTCTCTGTAAACAACTTTGAGCTCCGGAGCTGCACATTTATTCCCAAAGGACCAGCGCCTGATCATTTAATTACTGCGCACTTCCTATCAGAACCAACCACTGAGCGAGGAGGCAGTATGCAAGAAACAGGACGGGTGATGTTCTTTGATAAACAAAATACTGCAAGATGAGAGGAACACGTCACTGCAAAATTTGGGTTTGGTACAATGTTTTTAAACTTGCATTTTTATTATACACCCCAAGATTTTTAGAATGAACACATAGCCGTGCATTATGATATTATGATTCTGCCTTTTTTATATTAAGTGTGTGGAAGAGATGTGTTTTGAGATAATCCTAAAAGATGCTAAGTGACTCAGCCTTATAGACAGAGTTGGAAGATGGGTCCATTATTTAGGTGAACGATACGGAGTGAAGGTAGGCACGGTGGCTTATTGGTTAGCATGTTCTTCTCTCAGCACTAGGGATTCCTGGTTTGAATCCCAATCTGGGTGGAGTTTCCATGTTCTCCCCGTGTCCATCGGGTTTCCTCCGGGTTCTCCGGTTTCCTCCCACAGTCCAAAAACATGGATCAAGATCAATTGAATTCTCCAAATTACCCCATATAGAGTGTGTTCCCAGCGCCCGAAACGTTCTCCCCTGGATGGGCATGGGAAACCCCCCATGACCCTAGTAAAAGATAAAGCGGAATATAATGAATAATGGATGTTGTTAATAGATATGGAGTGAGAATTGGCACAATGGTGAGGGTGAAGCACCAGGCAACATTCATCACTACAGCTAATTTTTATTATTTTATCCATTTTTATTATGCAGTACGAGTTTTCGGAATGAACCCATAGCCGATATGATATTATTAACTGCCAGCCTCATCGACATATCTGTTTGGATGAAGACCCGTCATATCAAATTGAATTTGACAAAAACCGAGCTTTTCATAATCCCAGCTAAACCCTCAATGCATCATGACCTGAACTTTCAAATTGATGGCTCCACAATCTCTCCAATCTCGGTCCGTAACCATGGTTTCATAATTGACTCACATTTGATCAGGTCACTAAAACTATGTGTTCCTGCAGATTCTTTCTGTAGAACATCAGGAAGATCAGACTGTTCTTGACTGAACATGCTACTCTGTTAAAACTCAGCCCGACTTGTGTTGAACCACCCAAGAGAAGTCATGTGACTCCACCTTTCCTCTATCTCCATTGAATAGTAACATACTTTTGGAGCCATGCAGAGTTTTTTTGGGGGGGGGCTCCATGTTTTGGCAACATTGGGTAAGTTGGCATTCCTCGGGGTTCTGGGCTTTCCTACTACAATCCAAAAACATGGATTCAAGGTAAATTGTCATCCCCATATCTAGCCCCTATCTAAAGTGCCCCTATATGATATGAGTGTGTGTGTGTCTGTGTGAGTGACATCCTGTCCTGGGAGTATCTGTCCAGCGCCCAGAACATTCTCCCCTAGATGGGCATGGGGAACCCCTCATGACCCTAGTAGAGGATTAAGCTATAGATAATGAATGAATAAATAAAAAAGATAAGACATTATGTTGCAGTGCCTGAAAGAGGCAGCATCAGTATTTTAAATTAAATCCTAAAGAGGTTAATTTTGCAAGAACGTCCCGATCGCTGAATATCATCCTGCCTATCACAAGAGCACCCACATAAAATGTTAATTCAATACAAAATATTGACTCAAAAATGATTCTGCTGTTTGTGCAATACCTCAGTCAAAGAATAGTATACATAGCAACAGTCTATTATACACACGATGTAAAATAAACAATTCATCCATCCATTATCTTCTGCTTGATCCTCTACTAGAGTCACGGTGGGGTTCCCCATGCCCATCCAGGGGAGAACGTTTCGCGCGCTGGGCAGATACACCCAGGACAGGGTGCCAATCCATCATTGGGCACACTCACTCACATAAACACACTCTATATGGGGCAATTTGGAGAATTCACTTGACCTTGAGCCATGTTTTTGGACTGTGGAAGGAAACCGGAGAACCCGGAGGAAACCCACACGAACACGGGAAGAACATGGAAACCCAGATTGGGATTCAAACTGGAAATCCCTAGCACTGAGAGGCAAACATGCTAACCAAAATAATTAAATAAAATAATTAAATTATCAAAGCTTATTAAAGCTTGACAATATAATTTTCATACTATGTGTATTCAGCACTTTCTCATAAAAGGTTTTGCCTGAGCTCATTAAATAGCTTGTTAGTAAGTGTTGTTTCAAGTGCGGTACAAAAATAAATTGAGAGCGGCATTACTTCAGTGAAGCCACAGCAAAAAATAAAAAATAAAACACTTGCAGCCGCTCAAATATCTGAATACGGTTAAATTAAATACTGGGGCTGAATCCCATCTGAAAAGTTTTTCTATATCTGAAATCTGTCTGTCTGTGTGTCTGGCTTTTTCACTATCTTTCTTCCTTCTTTAGTACTCTCTGTCTTGTACGCTTTTTCTGGATTAGAGTTCTAGTGATGTTGCAGTCACTTATTGCAAAGCCACCCACAGTAGTCGTGTTCCACTTACATTACGGCTCCCTTGACACCATCCTCTCTCTCTCTCTATCTCTTTCTCTGCTAGATGCCAGGGCCTCCCAAATGCCAGGGCCAAATAAACAGCTCCATTTGTTCCCGTAAACTAATTAAATGGAATGATTTACACAGCTCCTTGAGATCCTGGAACAAATCTGTCTTCTTACGGCCAGTTTTAAGAACCTCGTGAGATTTGCCTCCTTTCTTGAGTCATTGTAAATTCAAGGATAACTTTATTATCTGAATCCACACCAATTATCAGTGCTGACATGGACTCCTCGGCATGTCGTATGTGTATAATTAATTCAGTGCTATAAAATTGTGTGACGTGAACATGTGTGATGTTGAGGAACATGACTTTATTCATGAACCTGGGACAGAAACCGCTCATACAGAGTTCACAGTGTAGATGTACATTATATTACATTTGCATTCGGTCATTCAGCAGATGCTTTTATCCGACTTTAAGCGACTTACAAGGTGAGCACAGGGTTAATCACAACATCCCTGGGGCAATGAGGGTTAAGGGCCTTGTTCAAGGACCCACATTAGTAACTTCAGTGGACTTTGGATTTGAACCCCCAACCTTCAGATTTATAGCCCAATGCCCTTACCACTGAGCTACCACGCCCAGATGTCAGTATAGAGTCAGATTTAGTTCTGATCAGCACTCAGAGGCTGGGTGTGGTTACCATGTCAGATAATGAATGAAACTTAATCATAAGCCAAAGTAAAAACTGTGGCGACCACGTACGTCCATTGTCTTGTGGACTCCCTGGGGTGCACATGGCGTTCACCATCTTGCAACTTGGGCGAGGTTTGGCAGGTTGCCCCGCCAATACAAAAGGTTTACGTGGGTTTTTTCGGCATGTGCTGCAGCTAGGGGATAAAAGGAATGATGTGGGCTACTTTTGGTGTTGGGGTGTTGAGGTTTATTCATTAATTCATTATCTTCCACACTTTTAGGGTGGTGGATGATGGTACGAGTGGATCAGCCCACTGTATGTTCTGATTGGTGGACTGTTTCCTATCCAGCAGCACTGCTGTGTCTGATCCGCTCGTACAATCAACACACACTAACACACCTACACCACCACATCAGTATTACTGCAGTACTTCCATAAAATCATCCACCACCCAATACCTAATTTTGGGGGGTCCTGATCATCAGAGAACATACTTAAGTGCACTAACAAAGTATATAGAGAAACAGATGGACTACAGAATGAAATTGTAGAACGACAAAGTCCATCTATATATAACAATGTGGTTCGCACCAGCATCAGCACAACACTAACACACCACCCTAATACCTCCTCTATGAGGGGCTTGATCATCAGAGAACATACTAAAGTGCACTAACAAAGCATGTAAAGAAGCAACTGGACTACAAAATGGAATTATAGAACTACAGAGCTCATCTATACATTTAAGTGGAGGAACAATGATGTTCCTACCAGCCCCAGCACAACACACATTAACACACCCCCACCCTGTCAGGATCACTGCAGTACTGAGAATCATCCACCACCCCAATACCTAATGTGTGAAGGTCCTGATCGTCAGAGAACATAGTCAAGCGGACTTACAAAGTATGTAGAAAAACAGAAGGACTACAGAATGGAATTGTAGAACTAATGATCAATGGAACTAAAAACATGCACAGTGAGTGCAGATCTGCGGAGGTGTATTTAATAAAACAGCCGGTGAGTGTATATATTGCGAAGGTGGGGCCATATATAAACTGTTGGGGCAAATTTTGGACTTTTGAAAAGAATGTCATTGTTGCTCATTTGTTTATTGACTATAAAGCATTGCATTTTATCGTATCTGTTTTGTGTGTGGTCCCGTAAATGTGTCACTGTTATAATTCATATATACTGCTGTGTGACCGTGTGACTCTACACAGGTAAAATGATAAGTTTTAACTCAGTGTGCGGCCGTGTGTGTGTGTGCAGATCATGCCGGTGTCACATATTTCCACTTGTCATTTGTTCAGAGCAACATTTCCACTGCTTTCCAAAGAAGTATTTCAAAAACTGACTTAAACACCGAAAAACAACATTCATATCTCATTATTATGAATTTTGCCTGCGTGCAATATCACTAATCACTCTCTTCACCAATCTGGTGTTGCTGCTTGAACCATGTAGAGGGGGGGAGAATATATGAGACTGGTGAGAGTATATAAACCTCCATAGGCTCCCAAAAACTTTATGTAAATTTATGTAAAATGTTGGGCTAATTGAAACATTCATTCATTCATTCATTATCTCCCCCTTTATCCTCTATTAGGGTTGCGGTGGGGTTCCCCATGCCCATCCAGGGGAGAACGTCTCGGGCGCTGGGCAAAGACACTCAGGACAGGGCACCAACCTATCGCTGGGCACACACTCACTCACACAAACACACTCTACATGGGGCAATTTGGAGAGCTCAATTGACTTGATCCATGTTTTTGGACTGTGGGAGGAAACTGGAGAACCCGGAGGAAACCCACGCGGACACGGGGAGAACATGGAAACTCCACCCAGATGAGGATTCGAACCGGGAATCCCTAGTGCTGAGAGGAGAACATGCTAACCACTAAGCCACCGTGCTGCCTAGCTAATCGAAACAATGATGTGGATTTGTATAGGGAACACACACACACACACACACACTTTTAAAACTCCAAAATGACTATGTGTATGTATATGGATCCTTTGTGTTTCACGATTTAACGAATTCACGGTCATTAACCTACACCAAAATAAAACAACAATAAAAAAGAAAACTCCCAGACTTGCTTTACTGAGAGGATTTTCCATGGCATCATGCGTAAACCTACCAGATGTGAACATCCTGACATCCCAAAACTCTTCTCCCCGCTTGCGTGTGCAAGCTGCCTCTTATGCAACCATGCAAAAACAACCCAGGGCTTATTAATCATTACTTAAGTAGGTTACTCTTCAAAATGCACGCCGCGATAGTTGGTATGTTCCCTTTTTATCATGATGGTGTGAATAATTATGTTCAGTTCCCAATGGGTTACGCACAGCTGGATTTGCCTCTGTTCAAAGTAAAAGCCACTTTCTCTAACAACTACACAGTGTGTTCAGAATCCCAGAATTTAAGTGAAATTTATAATTAGTAAGATTTATAGTATATTAGTAGTATATTACATAGATATAATGATTTATTTATTTATTTATTTATTTATATAGTTCTTTTTAAAGCCTGGCCACAAAGTGCTTTACAAAAAAGTAACATAATAAAATTATATTGATATATAAAGATCCAGGTATGAATCCTATTCTCCCCGTGTCCGTGGGATTCCTCCGGGTTCTCTGGTTTCCTTCCACAGTCCAATAACATGAATTTAAGGTAAATTGAATTATATAGATTTTACAATATATACTCCCATGACCCCAGTATATATCCCCCGCAACCAAAGTAGAGGACTAAGCAAAAGATAGTAAATAAGCAAATTAATGATATATAAATATGACCACCTTATATTCTATACAACTCTATACATTATAATTGCAAAATTAAAATGATAAGCCTATTTATATTTAGCCTTTCTTGTAACTTATTTCTAATGTGTGCTTAATTGGGAACCCCACTTGATTTAGCACCACTATAATTAAGAAAAGCACTTAAAAGTCCTTTAATCAGACAGAAACTTACTTTATATATATATATATATATATATATATATATATATATATATATATAAAGGGAGATATGTATTGCTATATATTAATAGCCCTTATTACTGATCAAGCCAGCTTAATTGTTTAAAATGTTTACTCCAGTTTAATTGTTTATGCATGACATCACACACACAAAATAAAAACATTTGTAAATAAATAAATGAAATGACATTATGGCATTATGTCTGCTCTGAAAGTCAGTAATGCACATGCAGGTTTTCTTTCGCTCCAAAAATTGTTAATAGTATAAATACTTTCAAATAAGCAGCAATGCATAAGTGAAATAAAAAAAGACATCTAAGCCAGTTATAATGCATGGATTAAAGCGAGTTTTATTTTGATTATTAATGTTTTTTACCTTGCAATAAAATCCAGATGTGAGTCCAGCACTGAAGCCACGCGCGCGCGTTCCTCTCGCTGCTTCACACTGAGCTGATCTGAACCGAGCTGCGACTCGACACCCCGCACTGTATGCAGGGGGAGTTGAGACAAAATTCTGTTCCTGCATAGCGCTGCGCAAGGACAGCATGCAGAAATGGCGCTCGAACGTGGTTTTGCACCATGGAACATTTTTTTCACGGTTTATAACATCTCATCTTATCTTATTATCTCATCTTATCTCATCTTATTATCTCATCTCATCTTATCTTATCTCATCTCATCTCATCTCATCTCATCTCATATTATCTCATCTCATCTTATCTTATCTTATCTTATCTTATCTTATCTCATCTCATCTCATCTCATCTCATCTCATCTCATCTCATCTTATCTTATCTCATCTCATCTTATCTTATTATCTCATCTCATCTCATCTTATTATCTCATCTCATCTTATCTTATCTCATCTCATCTCATCTCATCTCATATTATCTCATCTCATCTTATCTTATCTTATCTCATCTCATCTCATCTCATCTTATCTTATCTTATCTCATCTCATCTTATCTTATTATCTCATCTCATCTTATCTTATTATCTCATCTTATCTCATCTTATCTTATTATCTAATTTAATCTTATCTTATCTCATCTTATCTCATCTTATTTTATTATCTCATCTCATCCTATCTTATTATCTTATCTCATCTCATCCTATCTTATTATCTTATCTCATCTTATCTTATTATCTCATCTCACCTCATCTTATCTTATTATCTTATCTCATCTCATCTTATCTTATCTCATCTCATCTTATCTTATTATCTCATCTCATCTTATTATCTCAACTCATCTCATCTTATCATCTCATCTCAACTCATCTTATCTTATTATCTCATCTCATCTCAACTCATCTTATCTTATTATCTCATCTCATCTCATTTTATATTATTTTATTATCACCTGTCATCATATTATCTCATCTTATCTTAACTTATTATCTCATCTCATCTCACCTGTCATCATTTTATCTCATCTCATTTCATCTTATTATCGCCTGTCATCATATTATCTCATCTCATCTTATCATATTATCTCATCTCATCTTATATTATCTCATCTCATCACATCTTATTATCACCTGTCATCATATTATCTCATCTCATCTTATCATATTATCTCATCTCATCTCATTTTATTATCACCTGTCATCATATTATCTCATCTCATCTTATCATATTATCTCATCTCATCTCATCTCATCTCATCTCATCTCATCTTATTATCACCTGTCATCATATTATCTCATCTCACCTTATTATCTCATTTCATCTCATCCCATTATTATTATCACCTGTCATCATATTATCTCATCTCATCATATCTTATTATCTCATATCATCTTCTCGTATTATCTCATCTCACCAGCCCTCAGTATCTCATACTATCTTATCTTTTTATCTCAACTCATCTTATCTTATCTTCTCTTATTATTTAATCTCATTTTATTTTATTATCTCAACTCATTTTATCATCTTATCTTATTATCTAATTTTGTCTTAGCTAGTTATCTCATCTCATCTTATTCGTTTAAATATCCTTTCATACTGTAATTATCTGTAAATAATATCACATAGCACACAGTATATTTTATATAAATATTCACAGGAATTTCACATCCCACATGTACAGACATCCCCTATTTTCTCAAGCTCTTCATGTCTCTTATAAATTACCAGACTGGATAATAATTTCATCGTCATTTCTATTTACTCTGTGTGATTTTATTACGCTACATGCCATACTTGTGCAGTCACTAAGACTTATTCCTTGTATGTGAAACATACTTGGACAAATAAAGTGATTCTGATTGTAATTGTTTATACTACGATACTATAGCAAAGAAACTGGATGACACTAAAGGTTTGAGATTAGTGTTGCGTGTGGTTTGTAATGTTACCTGCAACATTTCTACAATAGTCAGTGTTTGTCATTTTCCTTTAGTTCCAACCGAGCGTGTGAATCATCAGTAGGAATAATGCACCCACCCAATAATCCCTGCTCTGTGGTGGTTCAATTGGGGTTCTGACCATTAAAGAACAATATGTACTCTCCAGGTTCGAATCCCGATCTGGGTGGAGATTTCATGTTCGCCCCTTGTTTATGTGGTTTCTCCAGTTTCCTCCCAGCATGTGAAAACAGGGATTCAAGGTGAATTGCCTGCTCTAAATTCTAAATGTAAATTTTCTCTATCAAGTCTGTGTGTGAGTGTGCCTGGTAATTTATCGGCCATAGTAGAGGATAAATAATTACCCCATGTTCTCTCACAGTCCAAAAACCATTTAAGGTGAATTGGCTGCTTAAAATTACCCCTGGCGGCACGGTGGCTTAGTGGTTAGCACGTTCTCCTCTCAGCACTAGGGATTACCGGTTTGAATCCCCATCTGGGTGGAGTTTCCATGTTCTCCCTGTGTCTGCGTGGGTTTCCTCCGGGTTCTCCGGTTTCCTCCCACAGTCCAAAAACATGGATCAAGTTAATTGAATTCTCAAAATTGCTCCATATAGAGTGTGTCTGTGTGAGTGTGTGTGTGCCCAGCGATGGATTGGCGCCCTGTCCTGGGTCTATCTGCCCAGCGCCCGAGACGTTCTCCCCTGGATGGGCATGGGGAACCCCACCGCGACCCTAATAGAGGATAAGCGGGAGATAATGAATGAATGAAAATTACCCCTATGTAGTGTGTGTGTGTGTGTATGTGTGTGTGTGTGTGTGTGCGTGTGTGTGTGTTGAATATGTATGTCCTCTGTATAAGAAACCTGTGCTACTTTGAAAGCAATGACATATTTTACTTTGGTCTCACATTTAAGATATATGGTATTCTAAAAAAAAAGGTGAAAGTTATGGCTGGTTTGACCCAGCGCAGTAAAGACGCGCTTTGAGGAGCCTCCCGTGACGTCAGCCTGCTGCTGGGTTTCCCCTCAACACGCCCACAAAACCATCTTACACCTGATCCTCCACCTAAACATCAGTTAATTAATGCACTATATTCAATTAAAACACGAAAGTCCTAGCACAAATTAGTTTTAATTTTTTATGTGAATTAATGAGTGAATTAAGACCTCTACCGACAAACAAAAGAAGTAAATTTAAAGGGCAGGCAGAAGAAAATACTTGATAAATGGCATTGTTGCGCCATCTGGTGGTAAGGTGAAGTCAGACAATTTCGGACATCTGGCATGATCGGACAAATGAGTAAAGTGATCTATTTTACCTACTGTACTTACACACAGAGTGCACACACACACACACACACACACACACACACACACACACACACACACACACACCCAAAGGCACTTAATTACAATAGTACTTAATGGGACTGGAAATTAAATTTTATAATATACTTCATGGAACTGGGTGGCAGGGTGGCTTAGTGGTTAGCATGTTCTCCTCTCAGCACTAGGGATTCCCAGTTTTAAATCCCAATCTGGGTGGAGTTTCCATGTTCTCCCCGTGTCTGCATGTGTTTCCTCCGGGTTCTCCAGTTTCCTCCCATAGTCCAAAAACATGGATCAAGGTCAAATGAATTCTCCAAATTGCCCCATATAGAGTGTGTCTGTGAGAGTGAGTGTGTGTGCCCAGTGATAGATTGGCATCCTGTCCTGGGTGTATCTGCTCAGTGCCCAAAACGGATCCTCCCCATGACCCTTGTAGAGAATAAAGCAGAAGATAATGGATGGATGGATGGATGGACTTCATGAAACTTTTCATTATAAGGAGTTAATCAATAAGCACATCACTGCATTTCTGGACTTTGTAGTTCTCCAATTCCAGACTGTAGTCCATCTGTTCAGGTTCTACAGTACACACTGTGTACGTCCCCTTTACTCTGTTCTAATGCTCAGAACCCCAATAGTAGCACTACAGAGCAGAGGTTATTGGGTGGGGGCATTATTCCTATCCCAGCAGTGTCACTGAGGTGGAGAAATGAAACTCCACTAACCCCCCTCACCACCACATCAGTGTCACTGCAGAACTGACCATAAACAATCCACCACCCAAATGATACCTGTTCTGTGATGCTCCTGACCAACAGAGACCAGAGAACCAACAGGGGACCAACAACAACAAAGAACACAGATGGACTACAGTCTGGAATTGGAGAACTACAAACTCCATCTATATGGAAAGTGGAGGAGATAGAAAATGAAGCAAGAAGAGGGCGTGTCCAAACTTTTGACTGGTACTCAAACATAGGGGCCTATACATATTTTATGGCCATTTAAAATGTTATATAACACATTTAAAATGTTTTAAAATATTTTTTTTAAATTCCAAAATGTTGCGACACGGTGGCTTAGTGATTAGCATGTTCTCCTCTCAGTGCTGGGGATCCAGGTTCGAATCTCAATCTGGATGGAGTTTTCATGTTCTCCCTCCGGGTTCTTCCTTCCACAGTCCAAAAACATGGATTCAAGGTAAATTAAATGCTTTAATAATTATCGTGTGTGTGTGTGTATGTGTGTGAGTGTGTTTGTGAATGTGTGTGTGTGAGTGTGTGCCCAGTGATAGATTGGCATCCTGTCCTGAGTGTATCTGCACAGCACCCAAAATATGGTGACTCCCCCCCCCCCCCATATGACCTTAGTAGAGTGTTAAGTATTGTATGATGGGTCAGGTGTTCACGTATTTCGGACATTCCAATGCATGGAATGTACCATGGAGTTGCTTTTTGCTTTAAAAATGGTGTATGAAATGCACTCACAGGGATGAGACCTTAAAAGCCAATTTTCTGCACTTTAGAATTTTCTCTTGAACCTTTTCAGAACATCATGTTCTGTTCCTTGCTTCTCAAAAAATGCAAAGCGAACACTGATAAGCATTCATTGGAATCATTAAGGGCTTTGATGTACTCAGCCTTCCCAATGTTATTTAGAACAATGCTAAAATGTTCTCTGGTTGCAAATTTTTGGTTTGACTTATCTGTGATTAAAAGTCACACTTATGCACCTGTATAAAAAGTTGATTAAATTATTACATGACAGCAGCATTCTGATTAGTTCTTGTAAAATGTGTTTTCATGGTAATAGACAGGGTCACATGGAGAACATGGTTGCTTTAGGTCTTTTAAAAAACAATAATTCAAACACGGCGGCACAGTGGCTTAGTGGTTAGCACGTTCGCCTCTCAGCGCTAGGGATTCCCGGTTCGAATCCCCATCTGAGTGGAGTTTCCATGTTCTCCCTGTGTCTGCGTGGGTTTCCTCCGGGTTCTTCGGTTTCCTCCCACAGTCTAAAAACATGGATCAAGTTAATTGAATTCTTAAAATTGCCCCCTATAGAGTGTGTGTGTGAGTGAGTGTGTGCCCAGCGATGGATTGGCGCCGTGTCCTGGGTCTATCTGCCCAGCGCCCGAGACGTTCTCCCCTGGATGGGCATGGGGAACCCCACCGCGACCCTAATAGAGGATAAGCGGGAGATAATGAATGAATGAATGAATAATTCAAACACTGGAGAATTTATCAGTTAAATAAATATATTTATGTTTTTTAAGAGTGCTGCACGGTGGCTTAGTGGTTAGCATGTTCTCCTCTCAGAGCTCCTCTCGGGGATTCAGGTTCGTATCCCGATCTGGGTGGTTTCCATGTTCTCCCCGTTTCCGCATGGGTTTTCCCTGAGTTCTCCGGTTTCTCCCACAGTCCTAAAACATGGATTAAAGGCAGACGAAATGTGCTAAATTGCCCCATACAGAGTGTGATTGTGTGTGTCTGTGTGAGTGTGCCCAGCGATAGATTGGTGCCCAGTCCTGGGTGTATCTGCCCAGTGCCCCAAAAATTCTCCCCTGGATGGGCATGGGACCACCCCCACACCCCACCGCGAGCCTGGTAGAGGATAAAGCGGTCATAATAATCAGATAAGACTATGTAAATCTATGTAAACCATTTGAATACAAACATGCTTTTAAATATCAGGCTTTATTTCAGCAAAATGAACTGAATTATAAAATATAATAGAATATATAAGGGTGGCACCGTGTTGTTAGCACGTTCGCCACTCAGCACTGGGGATTTTTCAAAAGTGCTGCACGGTGGCTTAGTGGTTAGCATGTTCTCCTCTCTGAGCTGGAATTAAAAGTGAATTGAATTCTTTATATTTCCCTCATAGTGTGTGTGTTTTCTGTGTGTGAGTGGGAGTGTGCCCAGCAACAGATTGGCGTCTTGTCCTGGGCGTATCTGCCCAGTGCCTGAATCGTTCTCCGCTGGATGGGCATGCCTAGTGGAGGATTAAGCGGAAGATAATAAATGAATGAAAAATAATGTCACCATGTCTGAGACTTTTAATCATCAATGCTGATTGGGTTATACATAGAAAAACAATGAACATATACAGTACAGTATAAGAGTACAACAAAGTGTAGGTTTAAAATAGACACTGACATTCCACAAGTATATTAATGGTAAAAAAAAGGCACTACAGTGTGTAAGTGAATGACATATCTACAAATGATTGGGCTTTACATGCAGGATGCCTGATGCTTCAGATGGAACGGTATAAGATGTTGAAGTTCTTGGACTTTATTCGTATTCGGGGATTCTTCTGATCTGTAACAAAAAGCGACCAATGTAATTGATTTCTCAACTCATTCTGATGTATTAATTGATATACTTATTTCATAATATTATTAATACATTGGGAAAGGAAAAAACAGGTGATGAAATAAATCAGCCCCAAACTATGATCCTAAAAGAGCCCGAAAAAAACACCCCAAATTAAGCACATACAACATAGACGGACATGCTCATGTTTTTTGGACCCGCTGCCACTTAATGCGGTGCTCAGGTCCATCTTGCCAGACTGGGTGAGAAAGCAGTGAAGGTGTGGGGGGGGGGATCTGTATTTTAAGTTCACAGATGTCACATCGACACAGCATTTGTTCTTGGAACAGTTTTAGGTATACGCTCTATAGTACTGGTTCTTGTAGGGAAGGTTTCGCTATCAACAACTCGACACTGAAGGCTAATTTCAGTTAACACGGTGCCGAAACAGCAAAATAAGACTTTACGTTTAGGCGAGGCTCACTTAAATTTAGCGTAGATTTTTAAGTCTCAGTCCTGTCTCCAAAGGTTCCTCGTTTGCTGCACCCAAGGCTTCTCCAAGATGGTTTCCAATGGCTCTGCCCATCACATCAATCATATTGAGTGTCTCGAAGGGACGCTGGAGAGCTTAGAAGACAAATACTTCTAATTTCCCGATATATCAGGGCAACACCTAATCCAATCAGCAGAAACCCTGTAATCCATCCATCTATTATCTTCTGCTTTATCTTCTACTAGGGACGGGGGGGAGGGGTGGTGGTGGTAGCAATTTAGAGCAGCCAATTTACCTTAAATATATGTTTTTGGACTTTGTGGATTGTCTTTGTCCCTATTCCCAATTCATCTACTTTGGGCAAAAGCAAATAAAACATTTAATGTGTGTGGTAGGATCACCGTGGTGTGGGCGAGAAGGCGGAGCAGCCGATAATAGACTTTGATTATGGTTAATTCATAACCTCCAAATAATAAAAGTGTGCCCTTTAAAAATCGGATGCACATTGCATGCCACGGGGAGAGAGATCAACCATGAGCTGGTGAGTCAGTGGACTCAACACGTTTGCGTGAGAATAATGCTGTTACAATGTGTTATTCAGTAGTACTCGACTACGGTCAGCATGATAACTCATGTTATACTGGATTTGCTGAATACTTTAATTCGAATCACAATTTCTTAAAACTTCATAAGCATTAAGAAATAATATAATAACAATAATTATCCATCCATCCAATCCGTTATCTTCCGCTTTAACCTCTATGAGGGCAGCGGGGGGGGGGGGGGTCCCCATGTCCATCTAGGGGAGAACATTTCGGGTGATGGGCAGATACACCCAGGACAGAGCGTCAATCTGTCGCTGGGCACACACTCACTCACACAGACATGCACGCAAACGCACTCTATATGGGGCAATTTGGAGAATTCAATTGACCTTGATCCAGGTTTTTGGACTGTGGGAGAAAACCAGAGAACCCAGAGGAAACCCACACGGACACGGGAAGAACGGGAAACTCCACCCAGATTGGGATTCGAACCGGGAATCCCTCAGTGCTGAGGGGCAAACATGCTAACCACTAAGCCTCCGTGCCGTCCATAATAATAATTAATAATTAATAAATAATATAATATATTCATTCATTCATTATCTCCCGCTTCATCCTGTATTAGGGTCGCGGTGGGGTTCCCCATGCCCATCCAGGGAAGAACGTCTCGGGCGCTGGGCAGATAAACCCAGAACAGGGCGCCAATCCATCGCTGGGCACACACTCACTCACACAGACACACTTTATATTGGGCAATTTTGAGAATTCAATTGACTTCAATCATGTTTTCGGACTGTGGGAGGAAACCGGAGAACCTGTAGGAAACCCACGCAGACACGGGGAGAACATGGAAACTCCACTCAGATGGGGATTCGAACCGGTCTCTAGCGCTGAGAGGCGAACGTGCTAACCACTAAGCCACCGTGCCGCCCTAAATAATATAATATAAATAAATATAATCGTTTACCCTTCAAGCAGGCTTTCATGCAGCTTCTCCTGTGAACAAAGTTATTTTTATTGCCCCCGCAGCCACTGTAGCTGAATGATTGGCAGCGTCCGGTCTCACGGTTGAAGTAAAACCTCTTCTCTGCGCCGCTGCAGTCACCTTTGTCACGTTGACTCCTGCAGATATCTAGAGATCAAGAAAAGATCAATGTTTTTCCTACTGAAAATGTAAATAGAAGTGTACACAATGTGGATCATTTTGTAAATACTAAACAATAGCCGATCTGGATCAATGCCTACACCCCCTTTTTTTTATTAGACAGAGAAATTACAGCAAGGGATTGATGTTCAGATCTTTAGATATTCCTTAAAAATGATGAAGGTCTTTGCATTAGAGACAGAGCTAAAAGGTCATTGTGTTGTGGGGAGGAGAGGCGGAGCCAACGTGCTGATAAGAGAGAACATGCCGCAGGGAGAAATATATGAAAGAGATCTTAAGCTGCAGGAGGCGATGGCACGGCACACTTTACGCTTTAAATGTGCTTTTAAAAGATGTTGTGCAATAAAGCCACTCCTGAGCTTCTGACCTCCCGTCGCCGGTCCTCATTTTCCATCACCCCATTTCACTGTGCTGGAACCCAGGAGTGGATGAGGATGCCACCTGCGACCCAGACTTTTGGCTTTCTCGGGGAGCGAAGTGGAGTGGGGCAAGCGGAGGTTCCAGGGGCCATGGATGGACCGGCGAAACAGACAGGCCCGGAAGTCACCTGCCGCCGTCCTGGTGACCTGCCGGTTTGTGTGACCATCGGAGCGGGAGATCATAGGAGTCTACTCTGACCAGGATGACACATGTGACCCTACGCTGGAGAGATGTCTGCAGGAGCTTATGGGCAGAATGGATCAGTCCCACAAGCACGGAGGCAGGAAAACATCTGACTCCCTCCCTCTCGCTGTGGCAACTGGCTGGATGAGAGGCCATCCATCCAGAATCTGCTGGTAGGGCATTGTGGTAGCACGGTGGTGCTTGTGAGGAGAAGAGGCAGAGCCAACGCATTGATAAGGGAGACTAGCTGCACCTGTTCTGCTTTCGTCTGATGACCACGTGCCTTTACACAGTACACCTTAAAGCACCTATGACAGTGATTTAGCAGGGGTGAACGATATGGAGGGAGACATGGCACCACAGTGAGGTTGAGCTACCAGGCGGCAGTAGTCACTAGATCGTAGTGAGCAAACTAGGGTGTAGCCTTTAAAGTAGGAGTGGAGATAAGAGGGAGCAGATCCAGAGACTATTCCGTAACCTGGAGTCCAGCTCTTATACTGAATGCAGATAATAATAATAATAATAATAATAATAATAATAATAATAATAATAATACATTTTATTTATAAGCACCTTTAAAAAAATTCAAGGTCACTTTACAAAAATAAGAATAAATAGAACAAAACATACTAAAGGACATGACGTGCACAACAGTGAGACAGTAGAGTGGTGATATTGAGGAAAAGGCTATTTTGAAAAGGTGAGTTTTGAGTCGGCGGCACGGTGGTTTAGTGGTTAGCACATTCGTCTCTCGGCACTAGGGATTCCCGCTTCGAATCCCCATCTGGGTGGAGTTTCCATGTTCTCCCCGTGTCCATGTGGGTTTCCTCCGGGTTCTCCGGTTTCCTCCCACAATCCAAAAACACGGATCAAGTCAATTGAGTTCTCCAAGTTGCCCCATATAGAGTGTGTTTGTATGTGAGTGTGTGCCCAGCGATAGATTGGCGCCCTGTCCTGGGTGTATCTGCCCAGCGCTCGAAACGTTCTTCCCTGGTTGGTCATGGGGAACCCCCCCCTGTGACCCTAATATAATAGAGAATATATGTTATGGATGTCTGGTTGGAGGGAGTTCCAGAGTTTCAGAGCTTTCTAAATTCAGACCCTCCCCTGCAGTGACATAAAAAACATTTTACCTGGATCTGGATCTGGACCGGCTTGAATCTGTGGTTGTGTGCGTAATGTCGCCTCGATGAAAGTGCCTAAAAACAAAAAGGGACATGGAGTTCAGTCGAGATCCATAAAATACATCAATGAAATGTTGGTCCTAATTTACATTTACACATTTACATTTGGTCTTTTAGAAGACACTTTTATCCAACGCAACTTACAACGATCTCAATGGTCGTTGATGGTTTGGGTCAGAGTACAACTTTTGTGGATTCAAATCCCAAGTCCACTGAAGTTACCAAGGTAATATAATGGTGTAAGCATCATACAGAACCACTGGAGCAACCAGGGTTAAGGTCCTTCTCAAGGATCCCATTGGTAACTTCAGGCAACCCCCAACCTTCAGCTTGATAGCCCAACACCCTAACCACTTAGCTACCATGCCCATATTTATAAAAACATAAAAAAATACTTCAGTGAGTAATTTAGTTTTGTTTTTATTAGGCC
The DNA here is from genome assembly GCA_019802435.1 of Corydoras maculifer. NCBI lineage: Eukaryota > Metazoa > Chordata > Actinopteri > Siluriformes > Callichthyidae > Corydoras > Corydoras maculifer. The sequence goes on along the minus strand of JAFMOD010000862.1, from coordinate 74,354 downwards.
TTTAATTATTTATGAACATGTGATCTGGGTATTTACGAGTCACGATAGAAGCTTCACTTCTTGGCTCCTCCTCCTTGAGTTTCGGAGCTTTTTGTGGTTCCTCAGTATTATCAGTATTGTTACCTGCAAAAAAAAAAAAAGGGTTGATTACTAAACCACCACGGACGTGCTAGCTACTAAGCCATCATGCCGCCAGATAGGGGCAATTAAGGGCTGCTTAATTCCTATGTTTTTGGATTATGGAAAAATAACAAAGAACGATAGAAACCCACGCGGACACGGGGACAACATGGAAACTTCACCCAGATTGAGATTCAAACCTGGATCCCCAGTGCTGAGAGACAGACATGCTAACATTAAGACAACATGCTGTCTGATGGGGCATTTAAGACCTGCCCTTGAATCCATGTTTTTGTACTGTGGGAGGAAACCGGTGAAAACCCAAGTGGACACAGGGAGAACATGGAAACTCCACCCAGATTGAGATTCAAACCTGGATCCCCAGCGCTGAGCAGCGAACATGCTAACCACTAAGCCACGCTAATATTATATCCATCCAATCCAACCATTATCTTCCGCTTTATCCTATATTAGGTTCGCGGTGGGGTTCCCCATGTCCATCCAGGGGAGATAGCCTCGGGCGCTGGGCAGATACACCCAGGACAGGACACCAATCTATCACTGGGCACACATTCACTCACACAGACATACACACTCTATATGGGGCAATTTGGAGAACTCAATTGACTTGATCCATGTTTTTGGACTGTGGGAGGAAACCGGAGAACCCAGAGGAAACCCACACGGACACGGGGAGAACATGGAAACTCCACCCAGATGGGGATTCTAACCGGGAATCCCTAGAGCTGAGAGGAGAACATGCTAACCACTAAGCCACTGTGCCGCCCGCTAATATTATATATTATAGAATATTGTACATTTTATCAGTCTATTTTACAGGAATCCATTTATGAATACATGAAGATGTTCATTGTCGTTTTACAATAAAGAAGCACTTGGGGCTAAAAAAAAAAAAAGTACTTTCTGAAATGACCTTTCATCAGCAGTGATGGCGATAATTAATTTGGTTGATTAAAAGCGAGCACAGTCGTGTAATAGGGCCAACAAAAGGATGGCAGAGAGCCAGAGGATGAAGGATGTTCAGAAGTAGGATTCCTTTATCATGCTAATTAGATTGAATAACAGCAATTAAATTAAATTGAACTGAAGCTTAACACAGATGTCACAATGACCCTGAATGAAGCTTCATGTGCTTGGCTCAGCATCTCTAAATCAGTTTTATTGCTTGCTTTGATATTTATATTAAGGTCCTTTTTGACCTGGGAGTAACAAGGCGAAATAAAAAAAAAGACTGAAAATGAGTTTAAACGTGCGGCACATACGCTGGCATCTGCTCTGACATTCTTTTAGCGTCTGGAAGTTGTTGGCATTCCCGAAGCAGCCACCATAGAAGAAACGCTGGCACTTGTTTGCACTGTTGTTGAAAAAGTAACGTGGCACAAGACCTCGACACGGCCCCGGCTCATCCCTCAGGTGGCACGGACTCTTGTTGGCTGTGGAACAAAAAGAAAAAAGGAAATGAATTAGAAAAGCATGATTTTTTTTTATTATAAAGCAAATAATCAGGTTCAGGGCGGCACAGTGGCTTAGTGGTTGGCATGTTCTCCTTTCAGGGATAGGGATTGCAGGTTTGAATCCCGATCTGGGTGGAGTTTCCATGTTCTCCCCGTGTCCGTGTGGGTTTCCTCCGGGTTCCTCCCACACTCCAAAACATGGATCAAGGTCAATGGAATGCTTCAAATTGCCCCATATAGAGTGTGTTTGTGTGTATGTGTAAGTGAGTAGGTGTCTAGTGATAGATTGGCGCCCTGTCCTGTGTGTATCTACCCAGCGCCCGAAACATTCTCATCTGAATGGGCATGGGGAACCCCCCCGCAACACTAATATAGGATAAAGCTGAAGATAATGGATGGATGGATTATTTATTTTACACTGATAGAAATTGCTTAAGGTGAATTTCGTTCATTTTATGTCCCACGTGATTTAAATGACTAAACTGTCATTGAATTCTAAATAAATGTTGCAGTAACATGTACAGTACGCTAGATGGAGACACAAACCAACAAAACGCCTAGGTTATCTATTTCTCTGTTTACATAGAGAAATGTTCCAAACCCTGTTCTAGCATCTAAAAAGCAAATGGATCAATCCCAGAACACAGAGGAACCATCATTACCACAGGCCACAGTGGAAAAGCCAGTAATACTCTTACTCTTACAGTGATAATTCAGGAGTTTGGTTCCCAGACAGAAGGCCAGGATACTTTCTGTGTAGTTTGCATGTTCTCCAGAACTGAGAAGGATTACTGGGGGAACTGCTGTTTACTCCATCAGTCCCAAGACATATGTCAGGTAAAGTGGAGAATGCTAAATTGCCTCTGTGTGTGTGAATCTTTACATTATGTGATCTTTACATTATGGTGGCTTTGAGGGCCTAGTTTACATGTACAGTGTAAATGAAGTGGTTTTCACAACCTTTTTGTGATATTTTACATTGCAAATGATTGGAAATTTTAATGAAAATAATTATTTAAAGTCACAATACTGCTTTGAATACAATGAAATGTATTGTTTGAAACCCTGAAAAGTATTATATAAATAAATGACATTCATATTTATGTTTATATGTATATAAATCATTTTCTGCACTTTTACATTTGCATTTGCAGACGCTTTTATCTAAAGTGAAGAGTTTCAGGTTCTGGGTCTGCATTTCCAGCACTGAGGGACGGAGGTGCTAAAGACCACCATGCCGTCCCCTTAACCAAACAATTTCCACAAATTACAATTGTAAAATAGAATTTTGAATTCCTAAAAGCTTGGAATCTTGATAATTAGTGTACTCTTGAGAAATAGTCCCTTTATACATTTTATTTTTGCATAGTGGTGGAATAATATATCTGCAAGTGACCAAGAAACTAGAATGTCAGTGCGACTCTTGGCCCCACCAAGTACTAAGTGCCGTAGTGCCCAAAGCTGAAGTGCATTGGGCAAGTCATCTAACTCCAATTGCTCTGCTGGTGCCATATACAGGGCTGCCCACCGCTCTGGGCGCACGCTCACTTCACTCAGTCTGTGTATATGTGTGTTTCACTGCACAGATGGGTTAAATGTGGAGAACATTTCTTTGTGTGGAAGTACATTAGGCAAAATAGATCACTTATTAACTTTAATAAGCCAGGACAAGTTTCGTTTCATGATTTTAACACAAAACAGGATGCTAACACTTTGGGATTAAGCCTCTGTGAGGATTATCCGAAGTAGTAATAATATTTTCGGACAAGTGCACATGAGTGGTTACAAGTAATTTCATTATAACTGCCTAGCAATTGTCCATGCATAGTTATTCAGCACACAAACCTGAAATAATTCACACGCCACAAAAGCTTTTACAGGTCTGATGAGATTTCCCAAAATGGAGGGCAGGTGGTTTACTACGCTCGATGATTACAGTGGAAATTGTGTTATAATAAATATGTTAAATGAAGTCATACTTGATTTCACAAGCCACACAAGAGTTCAGACTACTTCAGCACTACATTAAAGCTGGCCAAATACAAGCCAGTCAAGCAATATCCTTCAGCATCCCAGGTTAATCAGCATTACTCATTCCAGCAGGGGGGGTCGTGATGCACTGACTCACCGTCATCTGTTGCATCCGTTCCTCTGATTATGTTATTAAAATAGGAAAACTGATTCACCACTTTATGGATGTAATATCCATTATACTTATATTCAGCAATCTCAGTATATACAGGACCGGAAAAATGGAACATTCTAAAAATGTTATTAGTTGTGCTGACGGAATGTTATGCCATCATGGTCAGTAAATGTTCATGCTTTTAGTTCATCTTCTAAATGCAGCTTAACGTGATATTTAATGAATAACTATATGCAGAATTTAGAGCATGTTTTGTAAAACAAATAATTCAACAGGGTGACTTAGAGGTTAGCCTGTCCGCCTCTCAGCACTGGGGATCCAGGTTCGAATCCCAATCTGGGTGGTGTTTCTCCCTGTGTCCACATGGGTTTTCTCCCGTTCTCTGGTTTCCTCCCACAGTCCAAAAACACATAGTAGGTAAAATGAATGCTCCGAATTGCTCTTTAGAGTGTGTTTGTCTGTGTAAGCCAGCGTGCCCAGCGACAGATAGGCGCCTTGTCCTGGGTGTATCTGCCCAGCACACAAAATGTTCTCCCCTGGATGAGCATGGGGAGCAGGGCAGGGCATTCAGTGTGTGTTTTACTGCACCGATGGGTTAAATGTTGAGGACTGTGTGTAAGTACAGTAGGCAAAATAGATCACTTTATCAGTTTATTCTATCACGTCAGGAAGGAAAAGCTTATTTTTTTAATGGTGACCTAAACAAACCATACCAGTGGCCTTTCTAGCACTTAAAAGTCCTAAAAGTCCTTTAGAACATAATTCGTACTTTATGGCAGCATGTATTTTGTATGTACTTTTAATGACATCCCGATCATTTGCACTCCATGTTAATCAAATGCAGATTTTATATTGAGCTAATTTTCTTTGATCTAACAACATTTTTAAAACTTACTTGTTATCACTAAACTATGATCTGTATGATTTTTCCTTCTGAACGAGAGCAGAACAGTTTGCAATTACAACTAGAGAGGTGCATTTCCTAGAGAAAATGCGAGTGTGATTGCAGCGTTGCCATAGGAGACACAGTAGATACATATATCAAAGCAAAACAGAGAAAAAGGTTTAAATGTGGGCGTAGCCGAGTAATAGGGTGTCTATACAGTTTAAAATGAAATGCCACTGATATCACAGACTATTCAAAAAAATACTTCAAGTGAATAAGACTAAAAATGGGCATGGTCGGGTGTATGGGGGTGTGCGATCAGTCTGTGGTTTTAGCTGGTTGGTGTCTCTGCAAATCATTCGAAACGTGGCGAGTTTGGTGTTTGTAGCTCAAAAATTGACAGAGATACTCCACTTTGACACAGATTTTTCCCATAGGAAATAAACTTAGCCAACTTTGAAAAGTGATCAGGAATGAACAAAAAGTGCGATGAGTCCGTGATTTCACAAGAGCGGTTTGGCTGTGGTCGTCTCCGACTGCAGCGAATTTGGTCATTGTAGCTCAAAAATTTGCTGAGTTACAGGAGGGAATTTTGCTTCGGAAAAATGAGAATATCTCAGGAACGCTTTCAACTGTCCCTTAGCTGTATACAAGCACTCATCTCACCAATGATATGGACGTTCATTCATTCATTATCTCCCACTTATCCTCTATTAGGGTCGTGGTGGGGTTCCCCATGCCCATCCAGGGGAGAACGTCTCGGGCGCTGGGCAGATACACCCAGGACAGAGCGCCAATCCATCGCTGGGCACACACTCACTCACACAAACACACTCTATAGGGGGCAATTTGGAGAATTCAATTGACTTGATCCATGTTTTTGAACTGTGGGAGGAAACCGGAGAACCCGGAGGAAACCCACGCAGACACAAGGAGAACATGGAAACTCCACCCAGATGGGGATTGTCTTGTATGGACGTGTCTTGCGAAATAAAGGGAGACCAAATTATTAAAATCTGCTTACAATAGTATGATTGCCAGATATGACAATCACTCAAATGACATCATTTGTTTGAATCACTTCTTTTTATGACAACGAATTTAATTACAAGGAAATGGGAATGGCTTGTAGGTGAGCTCATACACTGCTTCATAAAAGGGGGGGTGTTGCCGTGTTTACACAGTTACTCCTGTGCTGGACTTTCATTTTATTGATTTTAAGTTATCTTAAACCAGCTGAGAAGCTTGTAATGTGCAATAAAAGCAACAGGTGAAACTCAGCATGGGCAACAAAGAGAGAGCAATCAATTTGGTCAGTCAATAAGTTATGAGATGTTTGCGAAAGCTTTGTACCCAGGCACGAAGCAAAAGACGTTGTCAACAACAAACGCACCACCTCAAGTTACTTATCACCTTTATAAAAATGCAACATTAAGACGATCCAACTCACTGAATGTCTCATCTATAAATTTATTTATTTATTAATTCATTATCTTCTGCCTAATCCACTATTAGGCTTCCTGATAGGTGCAATTAAAAGCAGCAAATTTACCTTGAATCCATGTTTTTGGGCTATGGGAAAAACTGGAGAACATTACAAAAACCCACGCAGACACGGGAAGAAAATGGAAGCTCCACCCAGATTGGGATTTGAACCTGGATGCCCAGCACTGAGGGGCAATTAAAAGCAGCAGATTTACCTAGAATCCATCTTTTTTGTAATATGGGAAACACCAGAGAACATTACAAAAACTCACACAGAAATGAGAAGAAACTCCACCCAGATGGGGATTCGAACCTGAAACTTCAGCACTGAGAGGCAAACATTCTAACCACTAAGCCAGCGTGCCGCCCAGAATTAGAAATAAAATACTTTATTAATCCCCAGGGGGAAATTTCAGAATTAAGCATTGTCCATACACTTCATGGATGACAGAGCCGTTTACCTTTTACCAGACACATATCTTCACATTCCTCCAGTGTCTCGAAGTTGTTGTCATTGCCCCGACAGCCTCCGTACTCAAACAGCTCGCAACGGCGTGTGTCGGTGTCGAAGTAGTATCGTTCGAGCACTGCTTTGCAAGGGCCCTCATCCTTCTTCAGGGCGCACGAGTGATGGAAAAGCTTGAGAGGTGGTTGCCCTCCAGCTGCAAGAGACAAGAACAGGCAAGCTTATTAACTGCTTTCTGACAGAAAACATATGTGTTCAATGGGGCAGCATTTATCTCGTATGTAATCAGGAGACAGACTTCACTATTAAAAGAGAAGGGTATGTCCAATACCCACAGACTGCTTATTAAAGGTGTATAAATCCCATTACTATACTCTGCCTGGGTCTAGTATAAGTCTGGGTTAATTTGCAAATGTGATTTAACTTTGGTTTGGATACAAATTCTTGTAATATAGTATTAAATGTATTTAAGATTCTACAGACTGAATAAAGTTGCACATGTAGGGAGTAGAGGTGTAACGGTATGCTGTATTCAGTGCTGTATTCAGTGTGAACCATTGGGTATGGGTTTTACCACACAGAATACAATGTGCCGATTTGCGAGTTGCACCTTAGCTGTAAACACTTTTAAGCACGCCATGCTAAGTGCAGCTCAGTTTAGAGGTGCAGCATGGAGCATGAGTGAAAACATCCATCCATTATCTTCCGCTTAATCCTGTACTAGGGAGAACGTTTCAGGCGCTGGGTAGATACAGGACAGGGCGGCAATGCTTGGTTTTACTCACAACATGTCGAGCAAAAGCTCGGTCTCATAAACGGTTGGTCCGTTAAAACTAGTGTCCAAACTGTACTAAAGCTATTATATATATATACTGTATATATATGCTTCATATACTGTACCATACCATTACACCCCTAGTAGTGAGCTATAATAATTCTTTTCTTCATTCATTACAGCCAGGTTAGAAAAATGTAGATAGGTAGTTCTTGTTGCTCTTGTTTTTCCCCATCTCTAGCAAAAATAGGTCATGAGGTTGAGCGGCTCACAAATGACTTGCTAGACTGCAAAAAAAAAAAAAAAAAAAAAAAAAAAGATAGTGTGGAGGGAAATGAATATCCTATTTTGTCCTTGGCAATATGCTACCTGCTGTAAACACAGTCTGGAAAGAGACAGAGCAGATGGTCTGTGATGTAACCTACAGGCAGGTGATCTAGTTAACCTTCATGATCCTGAGGTGCCCAGTGCTCAAAAAAGCCACCCGTAAACCTTAATAATTATTTAGTAATGCAAAAAAACTTAAGTCTAACACGACAGAATGATTTACACTGTGAAAATAATAAAGAACAATATTAATAAGTATTTAATCTGGAATGCTTATTTAATAAAGTAACATATGTAAATAAATAAAGTCTTTTTTAAGTTTTAAAATGGAATTGCTAACAAGTATCCGAAAATATCACACACACACACACACACACACACACACACACACACACACACAGCCTACCATATTCTGTACCATAGCTCTTCTCATTAAGGTCGATTTTGGACTATAGTGGCCATTTTTATTTCCAAAGTTTTCCTGAGGTTTTAATAACCTTCTGCTCACTGTCCGACGATGATGGCTTTCTTTTGACAGACAGGGTGATATTAAAAACAAAGCACGTATCATAGTTTATAGCCTTCTATTCTTCTGCAACCCATTTATTTAGGAAATAATTACTGAATTACTGAATTATTTACGTCCGAGCACCTGGAGTGAATCAGCATTCTGAATTCATCTAATAGCCTAATTTTAGGAGGAAAACCTGATTCGACTTTAATCACAGGCCAGGCACGCACTAGACTGCTGGTCTGTTATTGCCACAGCTGGGGGCAGAATTGTAGTACTGCGTATACTTACAGGAACTTATAAAGGCTCATAAAGTTAAGATGACAACAATTTAACATAACATAATTTGAGATTGCTACACAAAGAAAAAGTATTTTTTTATAATGATAATCTAATTTTATGGATAATGGGCCAAGGATTACTTAGTTTAACGAACATTACAGCAATTTTTTTTACCTGCTGATCCTTCACGGTCCCCAGATCTTACCATGTAATCCAAATCCTATCATAATTTTATCTCCGGAACTATGTTGTTAAAAGCATATCAGTGTCTGAATGTAATTTGTGGCATCTACAAGAACCTCTTTTGTCTTTAAGGATCAGCATTTCTGCAGAATGATTTAAAGACCTGGTGAAATCTATACTATGAAAAATTGCAGTGGTTTTAAAAGCAAAATAGGGTCCAATGTGCTAGATGGGTGTCTTTAGAAGTGTCTTTTCAGTCATTTTACCTAAGGCAAGCCGAGCTAATTTAATTTCAGTGCCTTTAACAATAATGACACTATCTGCGTATACTCTTTTCAATTACCTGTTGTTAAAAGTGTATATTGCGTACGTATCTGTGTCTGTACACAGTATCACATTGCATGCAGGTGTTTAAGATAATGATCTATAAGTTTTCCAGCTACACTCCTCATCTTGGGGCTGCTCTTAATAACAGATGCTGGTTTAATACTGAGTCATGGGAACATGTTGGATTTTTAAAGCCATGAAATTGTGATTATGTAAGTTGATCCATCTCCCTCAAGCCCCATATTGAGTCATGTGATCCTGCTCTTAAAAAAGGACCTAAAAAAATACCCTCATAAATTGCACTTTTCTTCTCCGCTTCATGTGTAAAAATGCCATTTCATGCCTTAAGTCTCCTCATCCGGTTTGCTTTTGGATAGGTAAGTGTCGCCTCAAAGCAAATCCATACTGAAGTCATTTAGCCGACTTAGAAATGAGAGAGTAACACAGTCAGTAGTTAAAGGAACAAAACAGCTACACTGTAGATTTATCAAACCTGAGCATTATCTGATCCCGCCTATTATAACATCCATCCATTATTTTCCACTTTTTCCTATATTAGGGTCATGGGGGTGTTTTCCATGCCCATCTGAGGGAGAACATTTCGGGCGATGGGCAGATACACCCAGTACAGGGCACCAATCTATCACTGGGCACACATTTACTCACGCACGCAGACATAAACACTCTTCATTCATTCATTCATTCATTATCTCCCGCTTTATCCTCTATTAGGGTCGCGGTGGGGTTCCCCATGCCCATCCAGGGGAGAACATCTCGGGCACTGGGCAGATAGACCCAGGACAGGGCGCCAATCCATCGCTGGGCACACACTCACTCACACACACATACTCTATATGGGGCAATTTGGAGAACTCAATTGACTTGATCCATGTTTTTGGACTGTGGGAGGAAACTGGAGAACCTGGAGGAAACCCATGTGGACACGGAGAGAACATGGAAACTCCACCCAGATGGGGATTCGAACCGGGAAACTCTAGCGCTGAGAAGCGAACATGCTAACCACAAAGCCACCATGCCGCCCTCCTATTATAACATTTTATTTGTGTTTAATTTGATTGTATTTATTTATTTTTATATCAGGCTTCGGTGGAAGAGATGTGTTTTTTAGTTGTTTCATAAAATGATAAGTGACTCCGCCTTACAGACCGAGTTGGAAAGATGTTCCACCATTTAGCAATGGAACACAACGGAGTGAGAATTAGCGGTGAGAACCATGGATCACCAGGCGACATTCATCACTAGAATGTAGTGAACGAGTCGGAGAGTATTTTGGAAATATAGAGTGAAAGTAAGAGGGGGCAGATCCAGAGATTGCCCTGTAGATCAGAGTTGGTGTCTTGTACTGAAAGTGAGCAGCTACAGGGAGCCAATGGAGAGAGAGGAGTAATGGAGTGGCATTAGTTCGCTTGAGACCGGCCAGCGGTGCATTACAGTAATCAAGCCGGGATAGAATGAGGGCTGGCGTTAACAGCTGAGTAGCATGTTCAGTCAAGGTCTGGAATTTACATTTCCTCTATACTAGATTTGTCCAGTAATATTAACCATTGGGTTCTTAGTCAAACTGGCCTTTTTTAAGACTTTTTTTTATTTTATTAACACCTCCGTGGTAAGTGCTGACTTCAATGCAAGGTAAATTGGCTTAGACTTAAAAGTAGCCTTTTAGCAGTAGATAAATCCTCCTGTAATTGAAAGAACTAAGACACTTAGTGTCTATTCCAGTACATCAAATTAACGTCACTGCCCAACATGAAGTGCATTAACATCCACCTTTAACCTTAAAAGAATACATTTCTTTTATCCTAATTTTTTTTAGGATCCATATTCGTATTTGTTAACTGAGCCAAAACAGAAAAATGTACAGATGATCAAGTCTTTGGCACTTCAGCATGTTCTTGGGTTTTAGGTTTAGAACACTAAAAAGGTGCTTTGAGACCAATGTACTACCATAAAAAGCTCTATATAAAAAAAATAACTTAAACTTGACTTTTATTGACTCTTCAGTGCCAGTGATGTGGGTGTGGGGATTTGTTTTTTGGAACTCCTTCTTGCACATTCTACAGCTCCTGCAGAATTGTGTTACACCCATAAAGTGTCAAGTGTAACACTTTTGGAGCTGCCCTGAGAAATCCCTACTCTGGCCTCCCAGCCATTAGTCAAGGAAGAAGATTTCTGCAACTTGATTATGAGTCTCTAGTGTGCATTCAGACCTCCAAATGAAACTTTGAGACAAGGATACGTATACGATTTGGTCACATAACATTTTTTAAAAATATTATTTCAACACTTTGCCAATTGAAAGTACTGATTGTGTTGTTGATTTAGTTTTTGTGCATTTTTTCTAGTTAAATAGTTAAAATTGTAATGTCCAGTTCTGTCTTGTTCCTTTTTCCTGCAGGGAATCAAGTTAAACACACACACAAACAAACAAACCAACCCACACACACACTTACACACACACACACACACACACACACACACACACACACACACACACACACACACACACACTATGTCTAAACTGCCACTCTGTTGTAACTCTTGCAGTATAAATTTAAAAACAAGCTTGTACATGTACTCATCTGACCACAAATCATGTTCCCCCTGTCTTTTAAAACGTCATATTCTCTTAGGACACAAAACTGATATGTTTTCTTCATAAAATGTAAAATTTTCACTTTGCATTTCTTGATGCTGTAGCATCTTGTTAGACTTGATGTTTTGATAGACTTTCATATTCTATTGGCACTTTTAAACTGTGATTTAATTACAAATTTCGATTTACTTTGTGTCCTTCTTATGCGTTTGCTTGTGAAGAATGCTGCAATGCTAACATGCTGGCCAAAAAACGGGGAAGTTTTATTGTGCCGTTGGCCCAGCCGTGACATTATTCACACACCTTTCAGCGATTTACATTTGTATCAATGCAGGAAATACAATATATTAATTTAAATCATGTACCATAAGTGGAAATACAGAAATTATATTTTAACTGAAACTGTAAATTAAAAAATGTAAAACTAAAATTCAACCATGGAAGAGGTGAGGTAATGGATTTCACCTACGGATTGTCTGTGTCAATTGTGTGTACAAAGAGTGGTAAAAAGTAACTTGCATGTAAGCCAAAAAAATCCCAAATAGAAAATTAACCACCTCTTAAAGTAAGCATGTTTCTGGCATTTTGTGGAACAAATTTATGTGAATATACTTTACAAGCCACATTATGGACACACCTTCTTTTTTTGCTCCACTTGTTGTCCATGTTCTCAGTTCCACTTCCTGTAAAGATGAACTTTGTAGTTCTACAATTACAAACTGTATTCCATGTTCTAATGGTCAGGACCCCAATAGTACTCCCACAGAGATGGTCTGACCAAAGAGAACAGAAAACCAACAGATGGACTAACAAAATCAAGAACACAGATGGACTAAAGTCTGGAACTGTAAAACTACAAAGTCTATCTATATGATAAAACAGACAATGAAGCAAGAAGGGGGCATGTCCAAACTTTTGACTGCTACTGTATGTAATGTCAGACTCACTAGTAACTGCAAAATGGACTACTTAAAAAAAAGGTGTGTGATGGATTTGTAAGTTTTCCTTGTTCTTAGTCACCTGCTTTCATCATCAGTTATGGTGGCTTACTGGTAGGTGATTTACGCTGGTTAAATATTGGATCAGTAAAGGGACTAATGACCTTTATTCACACACTAGTCATCAGTTTTGTATTGCTGACTGATAAAAACACAAAGTTACACGCACAACTGCCACTTAATGATGAAATCCTATAACTCTATGCCATGCAATGATCAGCCCAGTGTGGCGCCAAAGGCATGACAAGGGAGGCAGTTGACTGGCAAAGAACTTAAGCAATGAACCAATGTTTTAATGTAGGAATATTTTTTAAGGTGGACATTCTGACAGAAAGATTAAATTTACAGAACAGAGAGGTATTTCATAGCAATATTTTTTTACTGATAAATTACAATTACAAATAATTTTCTTGGCAAAGATTGAACTTTGGGGCGGAATGGTGGCTTAGTGGTTAGCACGTTTGCCTCTCAGTGCTAGGGATTCCTGGTTCAAATCCCAATCTGGGTGGTGTTTCCATGTTCGGGGAGAGTGGGTTTCATCCCACAATCCGGTTTCCTCCCACAATCCAAAAACACGGGTCAAGGTCAATTGAATTCTCAGATTGCCCCATATAGAGTGTATTTGTGTGCATGTCTGTGTAAATGAGTGTGCCCAGCTATGGATTGGCGCCCTGTCCTGGGTTTGTCTGTCCAACACCCGAGACGTTCTCCACCCCCCCCCGCCCACAACCCTAATAGAAAATAAAGCGGAAGATAATGGATGGATGGATTGAACTTTGGGGGTGGCAAGGTGCAGTGGCTTAGTGGTTAGCAAATTTCCCTTTTGGCACAGGTCCGAATCCCAATCTGGGTGAAGATTTTTGTATGTTCTCTCTGTGTCCGTGTGGGTTTTCTGCAGGTTCTCCAGTTTTCTTCCACAGTCATAAAGCATAGATCCAAGGTAAACTGCTTCCCCTCATCCTTATCCAGGGCAGAATGTTTAAGGCGCTGGGCATATACACCCAGGCGTCAATCTATCACTGGGCACTGACTCACACACAAACACACACTATATGGGCCAATTTAAAGCATTCAATTTACCTCCATGTTTTGGGACTATTGGATGAAACCAGAAAACCCGGAAGAAACCCATGCAGATATGAGGAGAACATGGATACTACACCAAGCTGGGCATTTGTACCTGGATCTCCGACAATGAGAGGTGAACATGCTAATCTTTAGGCCACCGGGACCTGTGGGTTTGATTCCCAGTCCCACCAAGTGCTATAGCTGAAGTGCCCTTGGGCAAGGCACCTGTACTTTAAACACTTTATATTCGAATTTGGTCATTTAAGCAGATTCTTTTATCTAAAGCAACTTACTAAGCGAGCACAGGGTTGGTTCAGCATCCCTGGCGCAATAAGGGTTAGGGACCTTGTTCAAGCACCCCCATTTGTAACTTTAGGAGACCTTTAGGAGATTTAAACCCACAACTTTAAGATTGATAGCCCAACAACCTTAACCACTGAGCTACCACAAATCATCATATGTCTTTATTAACCTCCAGCACTTCAGACTGACATTGAGTAAAATTAATAAAAAGAAGAAAGTTCATTATGCCATATTACCACTTCACAAAAAACAACCTGTTCCCGTAACTGCACAATGAGGACAACAGAAATGAGTGAAATCTTTTATTTTGACAACAAAGGACGTATTGTGCTGTAAAATTTAAAGCCAACCCTCAATAAGGCAGCTGTGCATTTATATAGGTCGTAAAGTCGAGGACTCGATGAAGCATATAATCCTGTCTCACACCTATTAATCAAAACATTAGCTACAGCTGAATTTAGACGAGAAGAAATTAAATCAATTAAGCCCATATGGTGGTTACTGATGTGCTCGTAATTTAAACACACCTTGTACATGGCTGCTTGGGAAAATATTATTACTGGAAGCAAGACTGAGCTATTTGTGATCTGCAATTTAAAGTGAGCCTAGGGGGACTGAGTCAACCACTGGTCACCAATTTCTAATTCTTAATTATTATAAGGTAAAGCCAGATGAACTAAAATGGCATGACACACTGTAGACATTTACCTACTTTTTATTGCGAAATCTTTTAGAATTTTACTAATTAAACAGTATGATTTTCAGGGTTTAATTTTAGACATTAAAGAAAAGCCTGAATGTTAATGGTTTTTGATTTGTTGTGTAGATACTTACAGTAGACGGACAGACAGACAGACTGATCAGACTCAGGTAATACATTATGAAATGCAATGCTGGTAAATGGTAATTAAAAAAATAAAGTGTGGTTAGTGCTCCATTCTGGATTCTTTTTCCAGACAAAAAATAATGTCATTCATTTAATTATTCATTCATTATCTTCCGTGTAATCCTCTACTGGGGTTGTGGGGTGGTTCCTCATGCCCATTTCGAGGAAAACGTTGGCAGATACACCCAGAACAGGGGGCTGATCCATCGCTGAGCACTCACACTCACATAGACACACTATATACGGGGATATATAATTTAGAGTATTCAATTTACCTTGAATTCATGTTTTTGGACTGTTGTGCACTGTTCAAGTAAGTTTTAAGTAATTTATTTACATATCACATTTTACAATAGTACATTGTAGGCAAAGCAGCTTCATAAGCCTGAAAAAGTCGAAGCAACAGAGGCAAAAAAACTCTGTTATTTTTGTTATTTTAAGGATGAAACCTTGGGAGGACTGAGGCTCAGTGGGGGACTCATCCTCCTTGAGCGGCCGAGCAGACTGTGTTTATTGAAAGCAAAACCAACGATAAACTTGTCTTCCGCAAGATAATCTAGTAAACAGGATTTCTCAGGGTTTTTTCTGAGTGACATCATTCCGGTTTTTCTAACAATCAAAAAAAAAAAACGCCATCTAGTGTCCACATTACAGAACACGTAAAATAGAACACAGTAGTCATAACCAGCTTAGTGCTCACCGGGAATCAGCTCATTGTTTATATTATTCTGTATTGTATGATTTTACATTTATTGTATGATATCACATTCTAGTACTAATGTGTGTCTCTCAAAGGTGTGTGTTATCGTCAATAATGTCATGGCTGGACAAACGGCTTAGCGAATCAGATTTAAGGACCAGAACTACCCATTTTATAATGCCAATTGTACCAAACAAAAATAATTGATCTATTATGTGAAAAGAGCCTTACATTATTGACAATGTGTCTAGAAGTAGCTTTTAATAAAACTAATCATTATTTTGAACAGTAGTTTTCAATAATGAGATACATGAATTGCAAACATGGCATCATCTGCAACATATATAATATACAGCTAACCGGCTATTTTTTTTAAGGTTCACCTCCTCAGTTCTATACACACTTTAAAGCTTTACTGATCATTTAGACTTTTAAGTTGTACTATTATAGGGTGTAGCCATCTGTATTATTACATACTTGGTTAGTCCGCTGTAGTGTGTTTTTCGAATGATCAGGACCCCCACAAAGGAGGTATTAGGGTGGTGGATGATTCTCAGTACTGCAGTGATACTGACGTGGTGGTGGTATGTTAACACGTGTTGTGCTGGTATGTGTGGATTAGACATAGCAGTGCTGCTGGACAGAGAACAGTACTGATCCACTCGTCACTTCATCCACCATTGTAATAATACCTATTGAATCTTTGGTTCCACTTTTTGTCAATAACTTTGAATAACTTTTTTAATTTATTTTCTCTTATATTTAAGATTAAGATTGACAGTTATTGTGATTACAAGTTATTGCCATAATTAAATACGTACTCCGGGCTTTATATTCAGTATCGCAATGCATGCATATTGATTATCTGGAAATGCCACTGCAGGCTGTATGATTCCTAAATCGGTGTGAGTTTCCTCCAGGACTTCAGGCCACATTGAGGATCCAACACTGCTTTTTATCAAATTGAAAGATCAATATGTATTCAGTATGCAATTTCTCTGCACAGTTTGAATAGCATGAAATGAAAAGCTCATCATTTTTGATGCACTCTCTGCCAGAACAAAACGAGCACCGTATGATGGTCATTCAGCATTTAATGAGCAAGAACAGAAGCTTCTTTTTTGACTGGCATAAGATATATTACAAAACCCATCTACTTTGTCCATCACATCCTCGATTTATTAACTCGAACAAGCAGAGTGCGGCTGGTCTGCAATCTATGCTAAAATGGTTTGTGTGTATGAGAGAGAGAGACTGACTTGAGATACTAGAAACAATATGGTAGAGAAAAGGCATGTGTTCACTGACTATACTCATTTTGTTTTATGTATAATTTCTTATAAGTGGTATAATTTTTTTGTCCAAAGCTGAAACTGAACCAACAAACACATTAATTATTCATTTATTATCTTTCGCTTAATTCTCTACTAGGGTCGCAGGGATGTTCTTCATGCCCATTCAGGGGAGAACGTTTCAGGCACCGGATAGATACATCCAGGACAGGGTGCCAATATATCTTTGGACACACTAATGCTACAATTTACCTTGAATCCATGTTTTTGAAAATTGAGGTTATTTTATTGTGAATTAATCCCAAGAAAGAGGTGTAACTATACACCGCCGCCCGAGTTTCTCCACCAACAGACCCGAAGGCATTATGTAATAGCTAAAATGCGAAAGGCACAAACAGCACAGCTCATATCAGCTGAGAACCAATTTATGTTTCAGACACCTCTCCCTAATTTTTCAATAAAACTTGAACAACACAAAAACATCTGTGAATTATGAGCTTTAAACAAGAAACACATGCAAAGTACACAAGAGTGCTTACGCAACTTTTTAACAAGTCCAAGGCTGTCTTTGCATGATTTTATTGCAAATATAATCAACTTTTAATCCATGAGCATATCCAGTTTGTTTCATGAAAATCAAACATGAACTAGAGCTGCTTTAAATGTTCATTTACATTTACATTTAGTCATTTAGCAGAGACTTTTATCCAAAGTGACTTCCAAATGAGAACATCACAAGTCAGTAGTTATAAAGAAAACCTGCTACCCTGTATAATTATCAAACCTATTATATATGTATATATATTATATATATATAATATATATACATCATATAATATATATATATATATTATATGATGCCCCCCCCCAGTAAAGCTTCATCTTTAGCTTAGCATGCTGCCTCATACATTAACAGTTTATCAGTAGAAAACCTAAAAATAGGCCTAAATACAGGCCTTTAGTGCGTGCAGTAAGAAGTGCATTTATTTTAAATAAGGTATGTTTGTTGTGGGGGTATAAATATTAATCGATTTGAATCGATGCATCGTTTTAACAGCCCGTGATTCGATGCATCGATATGTCCGCAAGAATATCAATTCATGTGTTAAGATCTGTGCCTTTTTTCTTCTATTTTTTATTGTACACATAATACTAACTTCAAAGCTGCTGATGGCACTAATTTCAAGGAAAGTAAAATGTTACACACTCAAAATATGGAAACCTTAATTTAATATTCAAAAAGTGCGTCTCGTTTCGAACCAACCCATAAAAAGATTACCGTAAAAAGCTTTCTGCTATTCCAAACACCGGTGCTGTTCTGCATTTTAAAATATCTGTTACACGATAGTCCACCACGTTATTAAATCTCAACCTGTAAAATGATCAGACAACATGATACTGTATGGAACACTGTTATGATATATTTAATTTTTAGCTATGCATTTTAAATATATATTTATAATGTATTCAATATATAAAATTATATATTCTTTAATATATATGAATATACACATGTCCTTGATTAAAAATCTGACTGAAGAGTTTTTGTTTTGTTGTCTTTATTTAAAAATAAATACATTATATTAGACCTGCACAGTAAACAATAGACTTTTTGTTTTTATTACAATTGATCTTATTGTACTTTATTTGACTCTTTTTTTTTCTTCAAATAACTGTTCTCTTTATAGTGCGTTGATTACAACTGCTATAGTGTGCTAAAAATTGTGTGAAGTGAATACGGTTTCTGTATCTCAATATTCTAAGTGGTCCCAAATATGTTTTACTGCAGGTAAAATTAAATGAAATTCTGAAAAAATATGAGTTATAACAACGGGTCTTCTAAAAAATTAAGATTGTTGTAGATGTGAGGGAAGAAGAGGTTAATGATAATTAAAAACTCTTTGTTGTGATTATAGCACCCCTATGGTATACTGATGATGTAATATGATATGATACAATATGATATACATTTACATTACATTTGTTTGTTTTTCTAAAGTGACCTACAAGTATCCCAACTAAATGGCTGGGGTCAGAACAGAGGCACAGCACCCCTAAAGCAATAAGGGCCTTGCACAAGGGCCAACATTGGTAACTTCAGTGAACATGGGATTTGAACCCTCAACCTGCAGATTGATAGCACAACACCCAACCACTGAGGTGCCACATCCCTGTGACATAAAATGATAAGATATAGGATATGATATGATGCGATATGATATGATACGATACAATACGATTCAATACAATGCAATATGATACGATACAATATGATATGATGGCTATGGTAGCTCAGTGGTTATGGAGAACCAAAATTCCCAAAGGCACACCACAAATCTGTTGAAAGCCCTACCATAGCATTGAAGGCTGTCTAATAAATGTCTCACATTTGTAAATGAATGTCCACTGATGTCCAGCAATAGATGTTCGGCAAACATATGGTTGTCAGATAAACAAGCCTTAGTGTGATATTTGAGAAGGATGCTGAGCAGATCTTGTTTTTACCTATAGCAGATTATGCTTAAGGGTAATCAGTAACCTTGACTCTCCTAAACTGTACCTCATACCCACAGCTGGAGATGAGTCATGCACATGGCTGAGCTCAACTTTTTACAATCCCTTTAGTGTTGAAATCTGATCTTAACAATGTCCATGCCAAGCCCAAGAACAAACAAAGGAATGGTGCCAACACCTGTCTCAACTCGACCCGATTCTATAAGTCCTGGATTGGGGTGAAATCACCGATGCAAGTCTAGTGTTCAAAGCATTGCGAGATGAGTCTTGCTAAGTACTCAAATTCAGCAACAGGCCTGCACTGCACACACACACACACACACACACACACACACACACACACACACACACACACATACACACACCCATGATCGTTTTTCCATTTATCTTTACTTTATCATGCCTGCTCGGACATGTACTGCACCCGAATATGATAACCTGGCTACGGATAACAGAAATAACACCAGACCTGTTGGCTCTTAGCTTTTATATTTAACAATTTTAAAGTAAATATTGATAGTATTACAGTTAGTTCATGTGAGAATGTTGGCTAACCAGCATATTTTTTACTTTTGGTTAGATGCAAAACAATATTTTTGTTGCCCGGTACTTGTACATGTGTAATGGCAATACAGTTGAATATAATTTAATCAAATATATCTAAATAATATGTTGGCAATAAATGTATTTTTCATTAGATCCATTACACAGTACCATCAGTTCTATCATTTCTAAGAAACACTAAATACAACAGCATTTCAACAGTGCACCCATTACCATGAATGAACCACTTCCACAGGAAAGCATAGTGATAGCACCATAATGTTGGGACTGTCTGATGTTTAGGACGACAAAAAGGGTTTCGAAGCAAGATGAAGACCAAGCCAAGAAGAAACCCAGCTCCAGCTTAGGAGACATAAAACTGTAATAAAGGAATTTACCATCGGTGGGTTAACGCACAGACACCTGAGGGTGTGGTAGGTTATGGTTTTGGGCTATTAATCTAAAACCTGAATCCACCAGAAGTTGCCAAAATCCTTATGTCTAACCCTGGGCTGTGATCCCAACCAACAAGTTGGGATACTTGTAAGTCTCTGAATGAAAGTGACTGCAAAATGACCCAAACTAGATTAAAAACAGCTTATCTTCTTTTTATTTTACTGGAAACTCACCACCTTTTCCAAAACATTGTTTCAATTATTGTTTGGCATTTAAATGTGTAATAACTGAGTGAGAAGATATCAAATTGTACATCATTTCTTACATCACTTCACACTAAACAAAATTAAATGGGAGGACACCACAATCCTTCTGTGAGAATGTCCTAAACGAATAAGACAGAAAAGAATTTTTACTAGATGTCAATGCACAATGAAATATGAAGACTAGCAAAGAGGTTGGAACGCATTGTAGGGCTTAAAAAAGCTGGGTCTTTGTCAAGACTATCTTCATGGACCTTGCAACAGAGCAATGACCCAAAGCATATGTCAAAAGGAACCCAGAAATGTTTTTATAGTCACAGCACTGAAGAAAACTTAACCATGCTTATCCAGGAAAGAACATTTTGGGCACTGGGCAGATATACCCAGGACAGGGCATCGACCTATCGCTGGGCATGCACTCGCTTAGTAGTTAGCATGTTCTCCTCTCAGCACTGGGGACCCAAATTGGAATCCTGATCTGGGTGGAGTTTCCATGTTCTCCCTGTGTCCACATGGATTTTTTGAGGGTTCTCTGGTTTCCTCCCACAGTCCAAACACATGGATTAAAGATAAATTTAAATGCTCTAAATTGCCCCATATATTGTTTGTTTGTGTTTGTGTCTGTGTGAGTGAGTGTGCCCAGCCATATATTGGCACCCTGTCATGGGTGTGTCTGCCCAGAACCTGAAACGTTCTACCCTGTATGGGTATGTGGACCCCCCCCCCCGCGACCCTAGTAGAGGATTAAGCAAAAGATAATAAAAAATGAGTGAATGAATTTACCTTGTCCCCGTGTTCGTGGACTGTGGGAGGCAACCTGGACACAGGGAGAACATGGAAACCCAGATTGGGATTCGTACCTAGATCCCCAGCGCTGATAGGTAAACATCAGGTATTTATTAAGGTATTCATTAATTCATTATCTTCCACTTAATCCTCTACTAGGGTCACGGGGGGGAGGGGAGGGGGGTCTCCATGCCCATTCATCAAGGAAGTTTCAGGTGCTGGACAGATGCACCCAGGAAAGGGTGCCTATAGCTGGTTATTTATTTATTTAACCGAATAGTAAATTAAGCATGTTAATACTTTTGGTTGGCCAGTTTCTAAAGTTGTTCCAATGCAAATAAAGAAAAACAAAACATTTTAATCAAATCATGACAAGTTTATCACCACAGATGGTTAGTTAATAATGAGACAAAGCTGTAGAATTGTTACTGCATGAAACAGGTTTGTTCTTAAGAGTGGATCAAAGATTTCATGTATAGTTAATACAGTAGAAATATGACTCTGCCTTATTGCTATGGTTTCGCATTGAGAATTGCTGTACTACATTCCTGTGAATCATTAAAGGAAATCATGAAGCAGCTGATAGGGCACAACTTTCCTGTGCTCTGACACTTGTTGAATGCAAAGGACATTTAACCCACTTTCTCATAACTGCTTTCAAATATATTATTATACCATATACAGCATCGGTCAAAAGTTTTAACACACATTATTCCTGCCCCATTATTGTCCATGTTCTCAGTTCCACCTACTGGTCAGGACCCCAATAGTACGGCTACAGAGCAGGGATTATTTGGTGGGTGCATTATTCCTATCCCAGCAGTGTCACTGAGGTGTTTAAATGAAACTACAGCAGCACTGCTGCACTAAAACCCCCTCACCACATCAGTGTCACTGCAGAACTGACAATAAACAATCCACCAGCCAAATTGGAGTTGTCTAATCATAAGAGTTTTTTTTGTGTGGGTGAGTGTGTGCCCAGTGATAAATTGGTGCCCTGTCCAGGGCCAGAAACATTCTTCCTTGGATGTTAAAGTCTGTTAAATGACCAAATGTAAAGTAACTATGTTATGTTCTTATTGAACAACAAACTATTGTATGTAACTCACTATTTCACTAAAAAAAAACCCAAAACAAGTTTAAAAGGTCACTTCCTTGTATTTCTGTCTTGGTGAGGTCTTTAGAACCCAGAGAATTTAACAAAGATAAAATTGATGACACATTTACCAACTTATTGCCTTACTTTTATGCGTCTTATAAACAGATAATAAAACGATTATAAATTATATTTTTGTCTGTCTCATCGATGAACAGTTGGCATGCCATGATGTATAATAAAGATTTAAGGCTCTGCATAACCATAACCATAAAGCATAACTGATAATAAGGGTCACTTTACTGACTATACTGTCTGACTTTATTATCTGGCCTCCACACAATAAGAATAGTGCTTTTGTATTATTTATAAATACTGTATTAAATATAAAATGTAATTTATTATTTAGGCTATTATTAAAACTACATAATACAGTTCTAGTCACAATCTACAGGATAAGCTGCTGGTGTCCAATTACCACTGTTCTATTGCGAGTGTACTGACATATTGCTGCTCCTCATGGTACACCATTAGCATGTTACATTCATGTAAATCATTCATTCATTTATTCATTACCTTCCCCTTAATCCTCTACTATGGTAATGGGGGGGGGGTTCTCCATGCCATTTCAGAGGAAAACATATCAGGCGCTGGATAGATTGCCAGTCTATTGCTGGGTACACACTCACTCACAAAGACACACACACACACACACACACACACACACACACAACCTCTACATGGGGCAATTTAGAGCAGCCATATTATCTTGAATCAACATGAAGGGCCCCGGTTCAAATCACGGTCCCACCAAATACTATGGCTCAGGTGCCCATGGGCAAAGCAACTTTAATTGCACCCCTGGTGCCTTATACAGGCCTGCCCACCACTCAGGGCACGTGTGCTCACTCAGTGT
Organism: Corydoras maculifer; assembly: GCA_019802435.1. Classification (NCBI taxonomy): domain Eukaryota; kingdom Metazoa; phylum Chordata; class Actinopteri; order Siluriformes; family Callichthyidae; genus Corydoras; species Corydoras maculifer. The sequence goes on along the minus strand of JAFMOD010000862.1, from coordinate 50,996 downwards.
GTGTGTGTGTGTGTGTGTAATGTCTTGAGCAAGACTCTAAATCGCTCATTGCTCAAAGGTTCCAACCCTGTGCTTTGGAGTCTGCAAAATGACCAAATGTAAACAATGTGCATATATATATGTGTGTGTGTGTGTGTGTATTATATATTAATAATAATAATAATCTCATCCTATAATATTATATAATAGTTAACAAGATAAGATAAATTGGATGGCTGCATCCAAAACCCAACAATTAGTTTAAAATAAAAAAATATTTATATTGACAAACAGGGTGTGGTAGTTTAATGGCCAGTGGTTAGGGAGTTGGGCTGTCCATCTGAAGGTTGTGAGTTCATATCCCAGGTCGACAGAAGTGTCCATGTGGGTTCTTGAGCAAAACACGTAACCCTGCTGTATAAACCCTGTGTTTAGAATGTGTTCTTTGGACAGTGGGGTTTATAGTTTATATATTATACATAGTTTATATATTAGTCACGTACCTATATACAACAGTATAATAAGACAGAATTTAAATGAAAAGTACCAGAAATAAGCAATAAATTAAGAGTAAAAGTGGCATGTGTAAAGTGTGTTGTACATGAGAGAGAGAGAAAGAGAGAGCTGTGTGTTTATATATATATATATATATATATATATATATATATATATATATATATATATTCATTCATTCATTATCTCCCGCTTATCCTCTATTAGGCTCGCGGTGGGGTTCCCCATGCCCATCCAGGGGAGAACGTCTCGGGCGCTGGGCAGATTGACCCAGGACAGGGCGCCAGTCCATCGCTGGGCACACACTCACTCACACAAACACACTCTATAGGGGCAATTTGGAGAATTCAATTGACTTGATCCATGTTTTTAGACTGTGGGAGGAAACCGAAGAACCCGGAGGAAACCCACGCAGACACGGGGAGAACATGGAAACTCCATCTAGATGGGGATTCGAACCGGGAATCCCTAGCGCTGAGAGGCGAACGTGCTAACCACTAAGCCACCGAGCCGCCTATATATATATATATATATATATATATATATATATATATATATATATATATATATATATATATATATCATTATAACTAATTGTTGGGTTTTGGATGCAATCATTTGATTTATCTTATCTTATGTTTGTAACTGATATAATTTTATAGGATGGGATTAGTATATATATATTCATTCATTCATTATCTTCCGCTTTATCCTATATTAGGTTCGCGGGGGAGTTCCCTATGCCCATCCAGGGGACAACGTTTCGGGCGCTGGGCCGATACACCCAGGACAGGGCACCAATCTATCGCTGGGCACACACTCACTCACACAGACACGCACACATACACTCTATATGGGGGAAACTTGTGATACTTCTCAGTCGCTTTGGATAAAAACGTATATAATCAAATGCACATGTGTAACTGTTCTGTACTGCACAATTCAGCCCTAACTAAAATAATAATAATAATAATAATAATAATAATAATAATAATAATAATAATAATACAAGAATATTTATTTAGTGTTTTAATTGTGTTATTTGTTTTTTTTTCCCCACAAAAATTCACATATATTATTCTTTTAAAAAGTACTCTATGTCTTTTCAAATAAATAGCTATTACAGAGTTAGGAATTGTTCGCTTAGAGTTATTGTAAAAAGGCAAATGAACAAAAATAAAGTCGTGACGCACTGACACCGCCGCTCTTACCCTGAATTAACACCGCGTGCAGAAATCCGAAACGTGCAATGAGGAGAAGGCAGTGGAGCTGTGTGAGGAGCGAAGCCATTATTCCCCGATCATCCACAATTTCATTAATACCGACTCGCGCGAACAAAGTCTGTTTAAGAGCGCGCAAACTTCCTGCACGTCCCCGAGCGCGTGCCCGCGTGCCCGCGTGCGCGCGCACACTTCCGCCGCGCGACAAGACGCTTCCACAGAAAACCTTTACAACTTCAACAGAACATTACACCCACAGAACATATCAATATATATATATATATATATATATATATATATATATATATATATATATATATATATATATATATATATATATATATATATATATATATATATATATATTATAACAGGTAAATATGTACAATACCAGTCAAAAGGTGTACATTTCCTCCACTTACCATACAGATGGACTCTGTGGTTTTACAATATCAGACTGTAGTCCATCTGTGTTCTTTGTTGTTGTTGTTAGTCCCCTGTTGGTTCTCTGGTCTTTATTGGTCAGGAGCATCACAGAACAGGTATCATTTGGGTGGTGGATTGTTTATTGTCAGTTCTGCAGTGACTCTGATGTGGTGAGGGTGTTTTAGTGCAGCAGTGCTCTTTTCTCCACCTCAAAGACACTGCTGGGATAGGAATAATACACCCACCCAATAATCCCTGCTCTGTGGTGCTACTAGAAGAGAGTAAAGGGGACATACACAGTGTGTACTGTAGTCTACAGACAGATGGACTACAGTCTGGAATTTGAGAACTAAAAAATATCATATATATATATATATAGAGAGAGAGAGAGAGAGAGGGCGGCAGGGTGGCTTAGTGGTCTGCACGTTCGCCTCTCAGCGCTAAGGATTCCCGGTTAGAATCCCCATCTGGGTGGAGTTTCCATGTTCTCCCTGTGTCCGCATGGGGTTCCTCTGGGTTCTCCAGTTTCCTCCCACAGTCCAAAAACATGGATCAAGGTCAATTGAATTCTCCATGTTTTTTGACTGTAGGAGAAAAAAAAAAAAAATATATATATATATATATATATATATATATATATATATATATATATATATATATAGATAGATAGATAGATAGATAGATAGATAGATAGATAGATAGATAGATAGATAGATAGATAGATAGATAGTTAGATAGATAGATAGATAGATAGATACACAGTCGCAGTCACACAATGTAATGAATAACTGTATTACAGTCAAGAACATAAAATACCTTTAATGTTAATGAACTAAGACAATGACTTTGTACTTACTTACGTGCCCTATACTGCATCCATCAGTGTTTTCTCTTACACATTGATACATTGATGTTTTATGATCCTGAAATGGTGTATTTACATCTGTGTGGTGGCAAAGACCGTATCTGTCAACAGCAACCTTTATAAAGTGCTTTAGATTGACAAGTTTATGCTTGGGAGATTCTCCATCTTTTCATTATGGAGTGAAAGACAGCTTTAGTAAACTTAATTCCTTCTAGATGCCTGTCTGTTCTTATCCCATCATGTCCATTTGTTCGCCGCCTAACATGATCCTTGTGTAAACCTTTCGCCTGTATCCTCAAGGCAGCCTTAAACCCACATTAACGGCATTTTGTTTTCCTGACATACAGCCGTGTTGATAAGCTGCATGGAGTTAAAAGGTGTGCAGAGTATGATGAGAGATTAGTATCAATATGATGTTAGTTTTTTCCCCTAACCTGAGAAATTTTCAGGAGCATAATTAACCTGAGGTCACTGTAACTTCAGAATCGGAATAGAAATTAATTTACTGATGTTACATATTTGTGTCACAAGCTTGTGGTAGGTACACACAAAAGCCATGTGGTTTATGTCTATACCCATGTCTTTTTTTATCAGTTCCTCTTATTGTACAAATGCGCTAAGCTGTCCTATAATTACAGACTGTAGTCCATCTGTTTCTCTACACATTTTCTGTCTCCTTTAATCAGTTCTCCCATAATTAAGTCTTCCAAGGGGCCATGACTGAACATGTAATATTTAGACGTGTTTTTTTGTAAGACACTTGATTGATGCCACACATATTTACCTTTTTAATAAGCACAGCAGTTTTTAAATATATTTTTTCTTTTATCTAATAAATTCAGATTTTTTCACTTGATGTGGGGCAGCTGGTGGTGTAGCGATTTGTGCGTTCTGATCCAGGTTCGAATCCCAATCTGGGTGGAGTTTCCATGTTCTCCCCTTGTCCGTGTTCCACTATACCCATCTGGGGAAGAAAATTTTGGGAGATGGCCAGATATACCCAGCCAGTCCATTGCTGGATGTACACTTACACACTTTGTAGGGGCAATTTAGAGCACCCAATTCACCTTGAGTCCATGTCTTTGGACTGTGGGAAGAAACTAGAGAACCAAGAGAATATGAAAACTCCACCCAGATCGGGATTTATACCTGTATCCCCATCCTTGAGAGGTTGATGTGTTAACCACTACACCAGCATGCCGGATCTAATCTTTACATTAGTTTTGCAGCTGTCAAAATTTTATTGTTGACAAAGTTTACTGCTTCAATTCTAATGAAGTTTGTAAGGATTTATGATCAGATGATGTGATTACTTGTCATGAAAGTTAGATTAAAAAAACAGTGACTTTCTTACTATCTCCAGAGGAAATTCAATAGAAAGCAGCTCATATCAGTCATACTGATTCCATACCACACTGGAATTATAGAACTACAAAGTCCATCTTTACAGGAAGTGGACCTGAGAACATGGACAATAAGTGAAGCAAAAAAAGTGGTGTGCCCAAACTTTATTGTACATATAAGTGGACATTTTTACACACAGACCGTCTGGTTACCCAGGTTACGTTCAGTGGTGAAGCATTCAGTTTGACGTGCAGCTGTGCTCAGTGGGTAAAGAGGCTTTTGTCTAAGATTATTTGACTCAGCCTTGGCTGGTGAGAATGATACGCTTATACCCTGTAATCCTCCTAGAAACCTTAATGAGTCACCCTTTTTTCCAAGTAAATTATAATACCAGCCAACACGTAAGATTGTCACAGTATGATTTTTTTCATAAAACCATTAATTACAGTAAATGAAATCTTACATTTTTATTACCACCTCTATATTAGCCTCATCTGTTTGTCCGTCTATTTGTGAGTCTGGTAAAAAAGTTTGCAAATGCTATTTCACCCACTTCAAGTTTAAGCTGAAACTTGCACAATTGTTCATCGTCATTGCCAACACCTGAATCAATAAAAAAAATAATTAATGAACTAATTAGTGGAACTTCATTTAGTTTTGTTTCTATGGATAAAGTGCCCATTTTCTTTTTTTTATACTTTACAAGGAGAATTATCCATCTACCCATTATCTTCCGCTTTATCCTGTACTAGGGTCGCAGGAAGGTTCCCCATGCCCATCCAGGGGAGAACGTTTTGGGCACTGGGCAAATACACCCAGGACAGGACGCCAATCTATTACTGGGCCCACACTCACTCACCCAGACACACATACAAACACACTTTATTTGGGGTAATTTGGAGAATTCAATTGGCCTTGATCCAGGTTTTTGGACTGTGGTAGGAAACCGGAGAACCAGGAGGAAACCCACGCTGGCACGGGGAGAACATGGAAACTCCACCCAGATTGGTATTCGAACCGGGAATCCCTAGCGCTGAGAGGCGAACGTGCTAACCACTAAGCCACCGTGTCGCCCCAAGCAAAATTAACTTAGGATAAATTTAGGGTGGTTTTTAAAAAATATATTTTCTAAATATTTTGCTTGTTGGTTTTTACTTTACAACAACACACAAAGTTCTATTTTCTTCAAACCATTAAGTATATTTCAAAATAACTTTGCAATAAACATGTTCTGAGCCAGGGGTGCTGTGGTCAACCCTGTGCTCACTTTGTAAGTCGCTTTTGATAAAAGTGTCTGCAAAATGACCAAATGTAAATGTTAATATTCTTGTTGTTTCTTCTCAGTTTTCATAGGTTTTTCCTGTGTGGACAATATTGTAATATTGTTGCTTTGCTTACTTTATTGGTCTTAGTCACTTGTCTGGATGATTATTCACTTAATTAACACAAGCTCTTTCTGGACCATTACATTGGTATTGGACTTGTCCCAAAGCAGCTTGAGAAAATCTTTAAATTCTAAACCCCTAAAAAGCAAGCCAAAGAGAAAGTGTTTTTAATCCTCATTTTCAAAATAGCCTTCTAGCTTCTGTAAGACATTCATATTGCTAATCTACAGGTATAGATTAAAAAATATATTTTTAGTCATGCTTTTGGTTACTGCATATCCTGATGTTAATGGTCATTAGGTTTTGGTGATCTGGGGTGGTTTGTGCTGTTGGATGAAAACAGTTACAGGACTTATTTTTTTAAATTAGTTAAGCATGTGGAAGTGAAACGCCAT
>JAFMOD010000862.1:20334-37718 GCA_019802435.1 Corydoras maculifer | reverse complement strand
CCCCCCCACGACCCTAGTAGAGGATTAAGCAGAAGTATGTAAGTACATAATGAATGAATGAATGAAAATCAGATGCAGGTAAATGCATGCAACCTGAGGTATTAATCCTGGTCAGTTTTGCTGTAAAAGAAGGCTGCGAGGACAAAATTATAAATGATGCCAAGTTTAAAGTATATTGGAGTGTCTGTACTGTTATAGGGCTACTCTGTCACTAAAAACTGATTACCCTGATTATGTTATATTGCACCGTAGATTCCTTTAATTGCCAGAACATTTTAAATCAATTTATGTCTGATTGCCAGGAAACTAAAACTGGGTCATGGTCCTGGTTTTTAATTGGACAATTAAAAACATATCCATCACTGGTTCCCTGATCAAATCTTAGTCTAATGTCTATAGAATGAGCCAATAAGGGGATGGTGTTTGGTGTTTTTAATTCTCAGCTAAATAGAGATTCTTTTGCGAATTCAAGGCCAATTGGCTGCACTAAATTGCCCCTATATAATTTGTGTGTGTCTGTGGGAGAAAGTGTGTGCCCAGCAATGAATTGGCACACTGTCCTGGGTGTATCTGCTCAGCATCCGAAATGTTCTCTCCAGGATGGGCATGGGGAACCCCCACATGACCCTGGTAGAAGATTAAGTAGTATCAGATAAGCCAAAATTTAGTGGTTAGCACGTTCGCCTCTCAGCGCTAGGGATTCCCGGTTCGAATCCCCATCTGGGTGAAGTTTCCATGTTCTCCCCGTGTCTGCGTGGGTTTCCTCCGGGTTCTCCGGTTTCCTCCCACAGTCCAAAAACATGGATCAAGTTAATTGAATTCTCAAAAATTGCCCCATTTAGAGTGTGTCTGTGTGAGTGAGTGTGTGCCCGGCAATGGATTGGCGCCCTGTCCTGGGTCTATCTGCCCAGCGCCCGAGACGTTCTCCCCTGGATGGGCATGGGGAACCCCACCGCGACCCTTATAGAGGATAAGCGGGAGATAATGAATATATGAATGAAAGATAAGCCAAAATTCCTGTCCACTGGTGGTGGTGTTTTTTACACTTCCTTAACTTCCTTAACTTAACAAAAACAAAATTCTCTGAAGTCAGAGATGGCTGTAGCCAAACCAGTCTTGTAAAATCACAGAGTGATCACACTCTTCCTTCATTCCTGTTCACTCTTTAAAGTGGGCTTAGTTCATTTCCTATGGAAAATGAAATTTCTGATCTGAAATCAGCAGATGACAACATGAAAGTGTGGAGTTGTGAAACTTCAAGTTTTGAAGCCCATAACTCATAGCCACGACTGGATAACTCAGTATTAAATGTGTTGATAGAACCAGTTGCACTTCACAGCGGAAAGAGTTGTAAAAGAGGCAAAAGCTTGTTCCATCACCTTTAAAAACTGTCTTGGGTGGTTTCAAATAAGACCTCACACTTCAGTCTTGGTAGCTTTTGTACGATAGCGAAAATTCCGACTCTGAGAACTGACTGCACATCTCAGGGGAGCTAAGATGAGATTCAAAAGGCTTTCTTTAACAATGAAATGGCTTTTCTTGCTATTGATTTCAGCCTCTGGTATGAAATCTTTGTATATGATATCTGATTGATAGTCACCCATGATCTGTGACACAAGAAATACAAGTTTCGACTTTTATGCGGTCTGTTACTATAAAGTGTATTATGTGTTGACTCATGAGACATTCTCTGTCGAAGCTCTGCTGATAATGGTGATGTTGCCATGGATGATTGTCACCTCTTGAAGAAACAAACATGACAAGTGAATTTGTTGTGTGAAGCCTGTCTGTCAGACCTGTCTAAAGGCTGTCTCACATCATGTTCACGCTATGAAGAACATGGCAGAGGTGACAGCATTTCTTACCGATTGTTCCCAAGCATGAAAAAAACAATTCCTTATAAAATTGTTCTTGTCTTTGAGGGATGTTCGGAAAAATAACGCCTCTAATCGTAAAACACAGTACAGCATTTTGTTTACTTTCTCATTCATTCACTCTTAACAGAACTTTGTGAATTTCCTCCATTGTGGAACCAATAAAGGATTTTCTTATCTTAACAAATAAATTTGGCATGAATTATATAAAATTTATATAAAATAAATTTCTGTGACCATACATTATCCATGCATAACATTCAGACCACCTTTCTATTGTATTGATGTGATGGTGGCGTTTCAGGGAGAAGAGAGGAGAGGGTGATAAGGGAGATTGATTAGTAGACCTGATCAGGTTCAGTCTGATGACCATATGCCTTTTCAACTGCTGATAAAGTTCCTATGCCGTGGGGAGAGAGTTTCCATCAAAACACTATAGGACTGGTGAGACGATGGACACGGCACGTCCATTTGTGTGTGTGTGTGTGTGTGTGTCTGTGCGAGGGAGTGCGTGCCCAGTGATAGATTAGCACCCTGTCCTAGGTGTATCTGCCCAGCGCTTGATATGTTCTCTCCTGGATGGGCATGGGGAACTCCCCCCACGACCCTAGTAGACGATTAAGCGGAAGATTATGAATTAATGAATCTTTGAATAAAATGGATTTCTCAACATTTAATGATTAAACACAATCAATGTATCTGTTGTTGATTTAACTGACAGAATGCTCATCTTTTCTTAATCCTATACTACATAATAGGGTCATAATAGGGGGGGTTCCTCATGCCCATACAGAGAAAGAACCTTTCAGGGACTGGGCAGATACACCCAGGACGTGGTGCCAACCATGTCAGAGCACACAATTACATATAAGAAACTTATACATTTTCATAGTGGCCGATTTAGACTGTGGGAGGGAACTGGAGAACCCAGAGAAAACCCATGCAGATTTGAGGAGAACATGGAAACTCCACCCAGATTGGGATTCCAACCTGGATACCCAACGCTGAGAGATAGACGCGCTAGTAAGCCGTGCCACCCGCAATTTAATATACACATTTATAATTCATACATTGTTTTGTTTTGCACCTAATAACTGTTTGGTTGGCGGCACGGTGGCTTAGTGGTTAGCACGTTCGTCTCTCAGCGCTAGGGATTCCCGGTTCGAATCCCCATCTGGGTGCAGTTTCCATGTTCTCACCGTGTCTGCGTGGGTTTCCTCCGGGTTCTCCGGTTTCCTCCCACAGTCCAAAAACATGGGTCAAGTCAATTGAATTCTCCAAATTGCGATGGATTGGTGCCCTGTCCTGGGGGTATCTGCCCAGCGCCCTAAACGTTCTCCCCTGATTGAGCATGGGGAACTCCCCCGCGACCCTAATATAGGATAAAGCGGAAGATAATGAATGAATGAATGAATGAACTGTTTGGGTGGTCAAGAAAGATGAATCCCTCTGTGATCAGTGGTCCTCACAAGGTTTCCTTTTATAAAAACAAAACAAATACTACAGAGTTTTTTTTTGGTGTTGTAAGTTGTAACACTGTTTTAAGATAAGCATTTTATAATCCTGTAGGTTTTATAAGTACAAAAGCTGGAAAAACATTTTGTAACTTCCCGTTTTCTGCTTTGTCAGGGCCCACATTTTCCTGTCCAAATGAGTGAATATGTTATTTCAGGTCCGTGATTGTGAAATTTTTCCTTTCCAGACTTGCAGAAAGTTCCCAGGGTGGTGATTGCACTCATTGAGGGTTGGAAAGTGAGAGTTCATCTTCAAGGTTGAGCAGCTAAAATACGTAGGAGCCGGTTCTCTCTGTACTGTTTCTTTGTACATAGATTAACATCTAAACAGCGCATGTTTCTCATATTACACCTAGATTACAACAAGAATATATATAATATCTTGAGCAGCCAGACAGTTTTACCAGGTGCAAAACAAATAACACGAGGATTATACATATGTATATATTAAAGTAAATGAAGCATGGGGGTTAAGTAGCACACATCAGTCTCTCAGCGCTGGGGATCCAGGTTTAATTCCCGACCTGGGTGAAGTTGCCAGGTTTTCCTGTATCCATGTGAGTTTCCTCCGGGTTCTCCAGTTTCCACCCACAGTCCAAAAACGTGGTAAATTGGCTGCCCTAAATTGCCCCTATCTAAAGTGTCTTTGTAGGAAATGTCTATGTGTGTCTAGCGATGGATTGGCACCATATCCTGGGTATATCTGCCCAGCGCCCAAAATGTTTTTTTTTTCCTGGATGGGCATGGGAAACCCCCCACAACCCTATTATCTAGAAAAGCATTAAGCAAAGAAAATGAGTATGCTGTCCAATAGAAATAATGTCAGTTAAAAGTATAATGTCAACAAAAGATACCTTGATTCAGTTCAGTCATCAAGTTTTGTGAAAACCCATTTCTTTCATCCATTCATTCATTCATTATCTTCCGCTTAATCCCCTACTAGGATTAGCAGGATTGGGAGGGTTCCCCATGCCCATCCAGTGGAGAAAGTGTCGGGCTTTGGGCAGATACACCAAGGACAGGGCGTCAATTTATCATTGGGCACACACTCACTCACACACACATACTCTATAAAGGGCAATTTGGAGAATTCATTTGACCTTGATCCATGTTTTTGGTCTGTGGGAGGAAACCGGAGAACCCGGAGGAATCCCACACAGACACAGGAAGAACATGGAAACAACCTATTTTTGGATTTGAACCTGGATCCCTAGTGCTGAGAGGAGAACATGCTAAACACTAAGCCCGAACTGAACATTATAACAGACAAACATGTAACAGATACGACATGGCCATAGTGTATGCTGAATACTGCTTACCATAGTATATTTCCTTATATGAAAACTATAATTACATTTAAATTATGTAATGTGATTCAAAGTTTTTTTTTTATTGCATTAATAAAACAGAAGAAAATAAAAAGATGAATAATTAAATGGAAAGGAAATGAAAAGCTATAAGAACAGAATATGAGGTTAGAAATGAGGTGGTAAAAAGTTTATTACGTCTGACTTCACATTGTTATTAACACAATAATAAAGCAAGTGTCTTGTGTGTCCAGACCTTTCAACTCCCATAATGCTGCTGTCTGAAAAAAAAACAAATGAGATGGTGTTAGATAAATTGCAGCCTGCTAGCCTCGGGTGAACTCAGTGGGTGGATATTTTTCACCGGTAATTATACTGAATTTGAGAGTGAAAGCAGCATAAATATATTTTTTCTCCTCTTAATGAGACTCCCAGCCAAACATCATTTCAGGTTTTTTCGAAATATGTTTAATATGAGCTGTTTGATTGCATTAGTTACCAAAACTATCAAAACTACAGGCTACCTTCAATATCTATTTTATGGTTATAAAAACATCTTATTATGCAGAAATGTAGTCGAAAGAGTCATTGCATTGCAGATATATAACTCGTGTAGCCACACATGAAAAATTGCAATATTTTTTAGGAAAAGAACACTCACCATGGGCAGCGTTCGAGTCCCAATTTGGGTAGAGTTTCCATGGTCTCCCTTTGTCCGCGTGGGTTTCCTCCGGGTTCTCCGTTTCCTTCCACAGTCCAAAATACATTGGCTGCTCTAAATGACCCCATATAGAGTTTGTTTGTGTATGTGTGAGTGGGAGTGTGCCCAGCGATAGATTGTCGCCCTGTCCTGGGTGTATCTGCCCAGCGCCAGAAACCTTCTTCCCTGGATGAGCATAGAGAACCCCCTCACAACTCTAGTAGAGAATTAAGTGGAATATTAATGTATCAAACTTATTTTTTATTATATTGTGTTTTTAACTGTTTTACACAAGCAAAAAGTCACTTGAGGTTGTGCATTACTGTGAATAAATTACGAAAAAGAAGTGTAACTAACAACACAATTATTTACAATAATATACACCCTCTCATGCCTTAATGCTTTCATAAGGTGTGGCCAGTTTCCTGGAGGTGTGGTCAGATCTTCATCCATGGCTCTGCCGAAGCACTGCGGCTATGACGAATACTGGATGGAACCTGGATATTAATTGGACTGGCGGTCCTGCAGGACGCCCTTAACGGACTTACATATAGTTTTCCAGTTGTTAGAGTTTTTCCATTAGTTAGATATAGTGACCCGATCTCGACACAATCTGTATAATAGTAACAGTTGATGCTGTCGATGCTGCCCGGCCCCTCAAGAAGGATGAGCCCTCCACTGAGTCTTGGTCCTCCTAAGGTTTCTTCCTTAAAATAAAACATTACAGGGAGTTTTTTCTTGCCGCTATCACTTCGGCTTTCTTTTTGGGGGTTTGAAGGTTTTTCATCCTGTAAAGCTGCTTTTTGACAATGTACTGTTGTAAAAAGTGCTTTATAAATAAATTTCTTGAACTTGAACATAAAATAGTTATAAAATGATTGTTTTAATGTTCTATTGCTGTATCATGGCTAACCTGTATTCCAGCCTCAATCATTAAAGTTGGAATACTCGTTAGACGTGATGGATTAAGACATTATCAAAATGACATAATGTACTATAATTGTCAAATGCAATATTGAATCAAGACTGAACAAAGCATACATAGAAACTTAGTCCACATAACAATTAGTCAAACATTGTGATTTTATAACATATTGACACGAAGGTATTATTTTCAGGCAAGTGGGAACTTATGAAATGCCTACAGTTAGGAAAGTGTGTGGTAATGCTTGATAAAATGATGATGCAAGACTGCTGTGAATGAACCTTTAAGAACCTTCACGTACTGCGGAATCCAAAAGTTTGTTCACAGATTTTGCTAATGCTCTGTGACTTTATTTATAACAAAATCAGGATTTTTAAAAAATGTTATTACAGAGATGAAGACAAAAGTAAAACAATTGTTGTAAAATATGGGTTTTTTAAACCTTGTGCTGCAAGGTTTTATTAAAAAAAGATAGACGTCACAGAGGAAATGACTAATTTTATAAAATGCATGTAAGAAATTGTGCATGTCCTCAAATCAGGATTAATAACCACACCTGAGCTGAAATACCCCTGCAGGATAGTTTATTACATGTTATATTATTACACTGCCTGGTCAAAAAAAAGTCACACACTCTACCATTTCATTGGACCGTCTGTATCTTTGATTTTGGCACATTTCTGCATTCACTTTTCCCCAAGATCTTGTTGGACTCCAGGTCCATGTGTGAGAATGATGACTCATGCTTCTTGAACCACTCTTTCACAGTTTGAGTATGATTAATTCTGTCCAAAGTTGTATTCACTTTCCCCCAAGATATTGTTGGACTTCAGGACTGGACTCTGTGGTTGATGATCCATGTGTGAAAATGATGTCTCATGCTTCCTGAACCACTCTTTCACAATTTGAACCTGATGAAAGCTGGCATTGGCCTCTTGGAATATCCATGTCATCAAGGAAGAAAACAGCCATTGCTGGAATAACCTGGTGGTTTACTATATTCAGGTCAGGTTCAGGTTCTTTAGAACCCAGACCTGACCAACTGCAGCAACCCCAGATCAGAGTTGCATCCAGGTGGTGATCTACTTTTGCCCAGACAGTGTATTTATCAGGCGAGTTTAAAAATAGTGATCATGATGATGTTGAGATCAGGCCTTCCTCTTTACGCTGAGGGGGTGGTTCAGTGGTTAGAGTGTTAGGCTAGCAATCTGAAAGTTGTGGGTTCAAATCCCAGGTCCACTAAAGTGACCAACATGGTTGCTTGAGCACGGCTCTTATCTCTTATTGCTCCAGAGGGGGCTGTATTATGGCTGACCTTGTATTCTCATGCCAAACATCAAGGTGGGATTCCTTTTAATCACTTTGGATAAAAGCAGCTGCTAAATAACAAAATGTAATGTAATGTAAGATAGTTCACGATGACATTGGCTGTATGTTTGGGGTTGTTGTCCCACTGCAGAGTAAATTTGGCACCAATTATTTGCCTCCCTGATGGTATTGCATAAGAGATAAGAATCTGCCTGTATCTTAGCATTGAGGACACACACACACACACACACACATACTTACAATTTGAACTGTAAAAAAACGAACAGCAACAGAAATGCCAGAAAAAAAATCACACAAACATGAAAAAAACACACAAACTTCAAACAGATAGGACCCGGGCATGGTAGCTCAGTGGTTAGGGTGTTGAGATATCAATCTGAAGTTTGTGGGTTCAAATGTCAGGTCCACTGTGGGTCCTTGAGCAAGACCCTTAACTCTTATTGATCCTGGGGGGCTGTGGACAACCCTGTGCTAAAAATCCCAGCCATCAAGTTGGGATTCCTCGAAGGTCTGCCAAATGACTAAATGTAAATGTAGTTGAACCCAATTTTTTATGTATGTAACAACACTATGTTACCCAGTAAGTCTGACCCAAAACCACATGGCAATGTGAGTAAAATCTAGTGAAAGTGGTCGCGATCCTGCAGAGCTACACTGCCCAGTCTGTGTGTGCGGCATGATTTAAGCTCCAGACCTTTAACTAATTGTGTTTCATACTGCTTGAAGTGAGTGCATAAAACAGGAGCAGGTCTGCCTCACATAGATAAAGTAAATTAGAAAAAAATATTCACCCTGGAAAATTTGGCCTTATCTCTGTTAATTAAGTTACGGGACACTGCAGCACTCATCACGGTGTGGTGCTCATCCTGAAAGTTCAGGAGCAGCTGTCTCATGCAAAAAGCAGAGCCAGAGCCAAAACGTTAATCAGCACCTGGGGAACGTAAACCATTTTTATGACTCATGTAATTAAAGAAATAACTGAATTAACTCTTCATCCTTGCATTTAATTAATTTGATGTGATTTTAGAAACATGAGCATCACTATATGGAGATTGGGACCCCTACATATTATGACATTTCATTCTAAATTGTAACAGTTTCAACTTTTCTGGAAAGGCTTTCTAGAAGAAGTTGAAGTGGGTGTGGGGGAATATTTGCTTATTATGCAGAACTGCATTTGTAGGCCTTCTTTGCAATCACTGTTAATCCCAAAGGTTTGTGATGGCCCGCCGCGTCTCAGGTGAGTCGTGCGGAATAACACAAGAAAGCAGATGGCAAGGAATGACATGAGATTTAGCAGATACTTTTATCCAAGCGACTTATAGAAGAGAACAACACAAGTCAGTTGTGACGGAAAAAACAGCTACACTGTAGAATTTTAAAAATCTGATCAATATCCAATCATGCCATTTACAACTGTTTCTTTTTTATGTCAAGTGTTTATGTTTTAAGTTGTTGTTTCTTAAAAATGCTAAGTGACTTCACCTTATGGACAAAGTTAGGAAGATCGTTCCAGCATTTTGCAGTGGGGAACGATACAGAGTGAGAATTAGCACCACAGTGAGGTTAAAGCACCAGGCGACATTCATCACCAGAGTAAACGAGTCGGAGTGTAGTTTGGAAATATAGAGTGAAGGTAAGAGGGGACAGATCCAGAGATTGTCCTTTAGGCCAGAGTCTGTGCCTTGTACTGAATGTGAGCAGCTACCGGATTAATATCATGAAACACCAGGAAAAGTAACTCACAATCACAAACAATGGACGTAACTCAATGATGACCCAACAAGACGCAGGGGTTAATAAATAGAGAAAAATTATAAGAAAAATTAAATAAGAACATAAAAAGCCAGATTTAATAATAATCAGGTTCGATTATACTACAGTGTAGCAGTGTAACTACTGTCTTGTGTTGTTCTCTCATTTGTTAGTCTGCAAAAAAGAGGAAACGTGATATAACACAGGTAATTAGTTGTAAACAATGACTGTATACTAATTAAATTAATAAAGCAATAAGACCTAGAGGGCATGCATTATTGTTAATAATTTACAGGAAAGAGGTGTTGTTAAGCCCCATGCATAGCAGAGTACAGTAAACCTCTTTCTTATAATTTATTCACAACAACTGGTTTTTAATACGAATGCTGACTGCTGAGTAACAGGTTTCTGGTATGTGTAACAGTCAAATTTAGTCTAGTCAAATCTAGTGCACAAATTACAGAACATGGTTTATTAAAAAAAAAAAAAAAAAGAATAATAATGTATCCTATATCACACATTGATACGAATGTGAAGCACTCAGAGGTGTGTGTTATTGTCAATAATGTCACTGCTGGACTGCTGGAGAAAAATAAGAATGTTACAATGTGCTGGAGCATTCTTGTGTAGCAAAATCTAATTTTCCGTTTTTTCAGTCCTTCCCGTACACTTTCTTAGTATTTCCATGTAATGTTGTGTCTTTTTTACAGACTTTAATGTGTTTAAATTACTGAACCAAATGGATTTGATAAGCCACACCCACCTCTTGCCAGGTGTCTTTTCTGGACACATCTCTTGATGTTTTTACGACTTTTAAACTATTGCATGAAATCTTTGTCATATAATCCAACATAAAACAACATGTAAGGAAAAATAGTGTGTGACACAGCTGTCACTTTATTAAGAGTTTGTTAGCTGACGAGAAAATGAATGCTTTTAGCAACCTATCAACACAGCTTGACATTAACTGTCAGCATATGACAAAATAATGACAGGTACAGTGTATGACAGTTTCCTAACACTGTCATGAGAAAGTTTTACCCTAAAGTTTGAATTATGAAACTGTTATAGTGAAAAGTTCACTCCTTCCGCCTCATTTATACCTTTCCTTCTTTATTACTCAACACTTTTAATTAGTAGCATGTTTTTTAGAAGTTTGAACAGAAAGAAAGGTGGTTGAGCTGACCCAGATTGGGGAATGTGGGAGTTGTTTTGTATGCTTGATTAAAGAATTTTTTTCTCCATTAACGCAGAGGACATTTTAGTAGAATGTGCTGCAAACCCTCACAAACAAGAACAACTTTATTCAAAATGGCAGAAAGCTGCTGATATACATTTAAAATACATTTCTTGGAGTGGCTTAGTGGTAAGCGATCTGGTTGAAGTTTCCATGTTCTCCCCGTGTCCGTGTGGGTTTCCTCCGGGTTTCCGGTTTTCTCCCACAGTCCAAAAACATGGATTCAATTGAATCAAATGCTCTAAATAGCTCCAAATAGTCTGTGCAGGGTGACAAGGTGGCTTAGTGGTTAGCACATTCGCCTCTCAGCCCTAGGGACTCCCGGTTCAAATCCCAATCTGAATGGAGTTTCCATGATCTCCAAGTTCTCCGGTTTCCTCCCACAGTCCAAAAACATGGATCAAGGTCAATTGAATTATCTAAATTGCCCCATATAGAGTGTGTCTGTGTGAGTGAGTGTGTGCCCAGCGATAGATTGGTGCCCTGTCCTGGGTGTATCAGCTCAGCGCCCGAAACGATCTCCCCTGGATGCCCCCCCCCCACTCACACACACATTATCTTAGTAGATTAACAAGAAGATAAATGAATGAATGTTCTGGGTAAATGTATAAAAAAACAATAATTTAGGACTCTCTCCAACAATATAATGTTATGTAATGCACCTATGTTATTAGAATAGGCTGTGGATTGAATATTATGTAATGTATGTTCTTGATACAATATAACAGGATGTATTTAAAAAATATATATAGTCAAAGGGTGATGTGTTCAGTTTTTCTGCTGTTACAGTGTTTCGCACTTATTTAAACTGGAGATATGACCTTTCTGGGTCTTTTACTAGGAAACACAAGGGGATTGTCTGGACTGCTGAATAAGAATATCATGTTCCCAACAACCCATGTACAGAGTGCACAGTGCAAATGAATTTCTGTCTTAGACAATTTGTTTAGGTTTTGTGTGTGTGTGTGTGAGTGTGTGTGTGTGTGTGTGTGTGTGTGNTGCTGTTACAGTGTTTCGCACTTATTTAAACTGGAGATATGACCTTTCTGGGTCTTTTACTAGGAAACACAAGGGGATTGTCTGGACTGCTGAATAAGAATATCATGTTCCCAACAACCCATGTACAGAGTGCACAGTGCAAATGAATTTCTGTCTTAGACAATTTGTTTAGGTTTTGTGTGTGTGTGTGTGAGTGTGTGTGTGTGTGTGTGTGTGTGTGTGTGTGTGTGTGTGTGTGTGTGTGTGTGTATCATGTATCACATTGTATGAACCAGACACTGGTCCTCACAATGTAGACTATAAAATTATAAAATAGAGACATATTACATAGTTAGCATTTAGGAAATTATTATTTAAGGTTTGATCATCAAAATACATATGTGTTTGAGTGTTTGTGTGTGTGTGTGTGTATGTGTATAAATGTTCTATATGATGACATATTGGTTTAGTCATAATGTAGACCATTAAATTATAAAAATAAAGCAACATTGTAATGTTAGCATTTTGAAAAGTAGTATTTCAAGTGGGGCAGCATGATCACCTTTCAGCGCTCAGTCTAGTTCTCTTGTTTCTCTACACAGTCCAAATACATGGATTCAAGGTGAATTGAATGCATGTAGAGTGTATCTGTGTGTGTGTGTGTGGCTGTATGAGTTAGTGTGCCCAGTGATAGATTGGTGCCATGTCCTGTGTGTATCGGCCCAGTGCGACCCTGTTTGGACATGAAGAACCCCCCACGAACCTAGTAGAGAATTAAGCAGAAAATAATGAATAAATGACTGACCCATTTCTTCATTAAGGAAGTACATTAAATGGACAAAAAGCGGTCACTGATGTTAAACCGAGAAGTGACCTCCCCACCTCATATATATATATATATATATATATATTAGAGTGTATCTGTGTGAGTGAGTGTGTGCCCAGCGATGGATTGGCGCCCTGTCCTGGGTCTATCTGCCCAGCGCCTGAGATGTTCTCCCCTGGATGGGCATGGGGAACCCCACCGCGACCCTAATAGAGGATAAAGCGGGAGATAATGAATGAATGAATATATATATATATATGTCTCAGGTGTGGGTGTGTATGTGTGTTTGTATATGTATACAATTTTCAGAAGAATGAGACAACATACCTTTCAGAGTTTGCCCTCCTTTCAAAAAATACAAACTATGAAAACTAAGAAACTCTTACTCTACAATGTATACTCTGAATGACTGTGTATCATTTCACTGTTAGAATTCTCCCGCTAGTTGTTGTTTTTTTATCGATTAACTGCAGCTTGTTTTTATAAAGTACCTTAGCGTTTTTATTGACAGGAACATTTTCACTTACTGCATTGCATTTTACACCATCTGACCTTAACAAGAGATCCTTGATTGCTACAAGCGCCATTCAAGGGTAGCCCTTGGTTGATTAAGGGACTTTAGCGATGACAGAAAGCACATTACTGGATTTTTTTTACCTTTATGAAGAAAGTGAAAAGTAATTATGCCACTTTACCTTTAAGGAAAATGTCACTGGATGATAATGCAGCATGCAGGACTGGCGAATGGCAAATATTAGGCCATAAGGTGCAACAGATGATGATGCAGATGCGTTCATTAAAAACAAAGCATGTTAATGCCGGAGTGGAGTTATATGATGTCATAAATGTAGGGTGCTGGAAGGCTCCAGGGTTTTTTGAAGAAAAAACATAAACATGCATCATCATGAACTTCATTGAGTCATCGCATCAAGTCTGGAAAACGTCTAGTTATTAAAAATTGCAGACAATAAATATCCCTCGAAGCATCATTAAATCTGTAATTAAAAAAAACTTGAAACAATCCAATAAAATTGCATCACCCGCAAAAGAACATAGCAACAAATGGTGGTGGCAGCATTATGTAATGGGAATGGATTTCATTACTGCCAATCTGTTAGTTAGTTAGTATATATATTGTGGTTTGAAGTTCATTTATTTAGAGTTCATTTGTAGTCCCAACATATTTAGGGTGTTTTATTCTGTCCACAATGTTTATTCATTTAACACAAAATAGACCATTATGCAAATTAGGTATGGGCGTCATTTAGCTACTTCTAGTGATTTTTAGGACAGCCAATTGCTAATTTACTTACTGAGGCATTCTCAACATGCACAATGACGTCCAGTCATTTTCATATGTTGGAATCCTTCTGTCTGGCTGTGATCTACAACTCTTGCCTAGCTAATTAGATATGGTTGTTTACTCTAATTACCCCATCCTGCACTTGATTTTCCAATTCTGAGTTTTCATTAATTCATTTATTCATCTTCCCCAGAACGTTTCGGTCACCGAGCAGATACCCCCAGGACAGGGTGACAATCTATCACTGGGCACGCTCACTTACACAGACACACACACAAACACACTATAAATGGGGCAATTTAGGGCAGTCAATTCATCTTGAATCAATGTTTTTGGACTGTGGAAGGAATCCGGAGAACCTGGAGAAAACCCACATGGACACGTGTGGCACATGGAACATGGAAACTCCACCCAGATCGGGATTCGAATCTGGATCCCAAGTGCTGGAGCAGACATCAAGATTCAAGTTTATTGTATAATGTATAATGTTTGTGTATTACTGCATGAGCACAAGAAATCGCAGTTACATTGTACTATGAAATTCTTATTCTGCACAACCTCCCAGACTTCAAGTAATACACATTAAAAGAACACAAAGTACACTACAATAAACATATTACAAAATATACATAAATATACGTACGTCCTAACCACTAAGCCACCATGCTGCCACAGTTCCGAGCATGTATTTACAATAATGGACAGTGAATAAAGAATTAGGAGGTAACACTAAAAAAGTGTACATAACAATCCTCAAGGGCCCTTGTGCTTATCTTCAGGTATTTTTACAATATAGTGTTAGAACTCCAGCATGGACTATAAATGGAAACTAATTTCTTTCTCTTGCAGAAGGTAACCTTTTTTCTTCTGCCTGTAAGTAAAGCTGCCAGATAAACTACTCTGTATTAGTTTTTTTTTCTGAAAAACAACAAAACAAAAAACAATATAACGATGAATAATGATCATTCTTTTAAATGATTTTCCCTTTTACTAAAAAAAAGATGCCAGTGTGTTGTCGAAATTGTTTTCCGCAGTATCTTTTGGTGAAAGAGGGGTACATGGGCCTTGTGACTGTGATTAATAACAATATTCTGACAAAACATAGTACATTATGTGTCAAGCAGCATTTTCTGTTAAGCCACCTAACTAATGTTTTGAAACTAACTAATGTATTTAAATGCATATATACAGTACCAGTCAAACGTTTGTACACCCCCCCTTTGCTCCACTATGTTCTCAGTTTCACTTGCTGTAAAGATAGACCTTGTAGTTCTACAATTCCAGACTGTAGTCCATCTGTTTGTGTTCTATGGTACATACTGTGTACATCCCCTTTACTCTGTTCTAATGGTCAGGACCCCAATAGTAGCACCCCAGAGCAAGGATTATTTGATCGGTGCGTTATTCCTATCCCAGCAATGTCACTGAGGTGGAGAAATGAAAGTACAGCAGTATGTCTTTACAGACTAACTAAGGACCGTTTAAGTACTTGTAATAACAACCAAAGTGAACTATAGACTTTACATAGGGTATATAGGGAACCATAAAGCATTTTTGTATGTGAATTAACAATCACACACACAATTTATAGACAGATAGATACATAGATTTATATATATATATATATATATATATATATATATATATATATATATATATATATATTCATTCATTCATTATCTTCCGCTTTATCCTATATTAGGGTCGCGGTGGGGTTCCCCATGCCCATCCAGGGGAGAACATTTCAAGTGCTGGGCAGATACACCCAGTTCAGTGCGCCAATCTATCGCTGGGCACACACTCACTCACACAGACACGCAAACACACACAGTTTATATGGGGCAATTCCCAGAACTCAATTGACTTGATCCATGTTTTTGGACTGTGGAAGGAAACCAGAGAACCTGGAGGAAACCCACGCAGACACGGGGAGAACATGGAAACTCCACCCAGATGGGGATTCGAACCTGAAATCCCTAGCGCTGAGAGGCGAAAGTGCTAACCACTAAGCCACCGTGCCACCATACTGTATATATATATATATATATATATATATATATATATATATATATATATATATATATATANAGAACATCTCGGGCGCTGGGCAGACAGACCCAGGACAGGGCGCCAATCCATCGCTGGGCACACACTCACTCACACAGACACACTCTAAACGGGGCAATTTGGAGAATTCAATTAACTTGATCCATGTTTTTGGACTGTGGGAGGAAACCGGAGAACCCGGAGGAAACCCACGCAGACACGGGAAGAACATGGAAACTCCACCCAGATGGGGATTCGAACCGGGAATCCCTAGCGCTGAGGGGCGAACGTGCTAACCACTAAGCCACCGTGCCGCCTATATATATATATATATATATATATATATATATATATATATATATATATATATATATATATATATATATATATATATATATATATATATATATATATATATATATATATATATATACAATTTATTTATCGCAAGTGCTGGCATCCAATTTTCTTAGTCTTGTGTCTGCAAAAAAGCATAACTTATTCTATTTTATTAATGCAAAAAAAAATGCAAAAAGGCAGAGGTAATTTTAAGGAATGCTCTAAAAGAAACGCTTCTTTAAATCATAAAGTGCCTTTTATTTAAACCTTTTTTGTGCCTCTTTTCTTGGCTAGGAGACTTGATTCATGCATCAAAGCAGCTCAGCCTCACACTAAAAAGAAAAGGTTAAACACAGCAAGACAGGAAACAAACAAGCTTTGGATCTGGATCCTAGATACGATCTGAGCTCACGCTATAAATTACATGCTGAAACCAGTGGTCATGTGATACGTGGTATTTTCCCCATAAAAGAGCATGCAGTGCTTGATCCTATAATTCTATAATGTAAATATTGTTATGCTGACACACTCCATGTGTGTATTTTTATGTGACAATTCAAATCGCTTCTACAACCTGTAACATGTGGGTTGGTGGATTTCAGCCCCGTGATGCCTGCTGCAACGGCTGTGATATATGCCGTGGTGGTCAGTCCCAGAATCTTGGATGTATTCCCTTGCTGTGTCTAGTCAGCGCCAAAATAATTCAACAAAGCTGCGCTTGCTGCTTTTTACTCATGGGTAGAAGAACCTCGTCAGGCACTCTGGCAAACATGATGTATGCTGGCAATTCAAAGAAGTGACATGGCTACTGATATTGCCAAATTTCAATAGTTACTCTGAGGCTCAGCTGTTCTGCTAAGATTAAGCAGTTTGAGTCACTGGCAAAAACTTCACTACAATTTTAAGTGCAAATGTAATACAGTCAGATGTGTAATTCTAAAATTGTTATTTATTCATTCATTCATTCATTCATTATCTTCCGCTTATCCTCTACTAGGGTCGCGGTGGGGTTCCCCATGCCCATCCAGGGAAGAACGTCTCGGGCGCTGGGCAGATAGACCCAGGACAGGGCGCCAATCCATCGCTGGGCAAACACTCACTCACACAGACACACTCTAAATGGGGCAATTTTGAGAATTCAATTAACTTGATCCATGTTTTTGGACTGTGGGAGGAAACCGGAGAACCCGGAGGAAACCCACGCAGACACGGGGAGAACATGGAAACTCCACCCAGATGGGGATTCGAACC
>JAFMOD010000862.1:0-10968 GCA_019802435.1 Corydoras maculifer | reverse complement strand
TTGGTTGCACTCAGGGAAAAGGGGGCTGAATAATTTTGCACATCGCACTTTTCAGTTTTTTATTTGTAAAAAAATTGTTGATTCATGTATAACTTTCATTCCACTTCACAATTGTATACCACTTTGTGTTGGTCTTTCACATTAAATTCCAGTGAAATATATTTATGTTTGTGGTTGTAATGTGACAAAATATGGAAAAGTTCAAGGGGTATGAATACTTTTGCAACCCACTGTATTGTGTGTGTGTGTGTGTCTGTATGAGTGAGCGTGCCCAACCATAGATTGGCGCCCTGTCCAAGGTGTATATGCCCTGTGCCTGAAATGATTTCCCCTGAATTGGCATAGGGAAAACCCCGCTTCCCCTCGCAACTCTATTAGAGGATTAAGTGGAAAATAATGAATTAATAAATTTACGTTTAACACTCAAACTAACATTCAAGCTATGAATTATCTCTTGTGGTTTTCCATCTGTGGTTTGGTCCAATATGCCCCCATTTTCCCCTATAAGATTCCGCAAAAAGTTTTTGCTGTTGTAACTACATAAGACACCAACTTAGAATGGGATGTCATAAAAACCTCTGTGGGTGCTTTTCTTTTGTCCTCATTGTGAAAGTCCAAGCAGTTCCTGGAGCTCATTATCTTACTTATTATTTTCTAGGCTTATGATGCTTAGAAATAGAATAAAATGACATTCCAGACTTGTGCAGCTTGACAGTCCTTTTTCTTAGATCTGCGCTGAGCCGTCTGGATATTTCTCTTTTATTATGTATTAATCAATCCAAAGGGTACTGTCAAGTGCAGGAAACGAGACAGACAAAAACTGCCAGCTCCAAGTAAATAATGCAATGGCTGAGCCAATATCTTCTGCCAGAGGGCAGGAGGGAAATGTGTTTGTGAGAGGGTTGGGGAACGATTTCCTACAATACTGATGACTTTGTTGCTGTGACGGTTAACGTAGGAGGTTTAACTGGTGGTTAGAGGGACCTTGATGATCAAAACACAGAACTAATTGCACATTATCACACACTGCAGGTATAAAGGTTCATCATAAATCATTCACCTTGTCCAAGCATTGCCCTTTTAGACCATTTTAAGCCTTCTAACACCTTCTAGCTGGTACTGCAGGCACTCATTGTGTCACACACAATTTACCATAAACATTTACTCAGTTTGTTCAAATATAAGGCACTTTAGAAAGTGTGGAGTTAGTTCTGTGGTTCCACATTGACTTTTTAGAGCATTTTTTTCAGTCCAAGCTGTAGAACAAAGGTGTCAAACTTAACGCCCCGTATCCGGCCCGTGATGCAAGATCCATCCATCCATCCATTATCTTCCGCTTTATCCTCTACTAGGGTCGTGATGGGGTTCCCCATGCCCATCCAGGGGAGAATGTTTTTGGCGCTGGGCAGATACACCCAGGACAGGGCGCCAATCTATCACTGGGCACACACACACTATATATAGGGCAATTTGGAGCATTTAATTGACCTGGATCCATGTTTTTGGACTGTGGGAGGAAACCGGAGAACCCAGAGGAATCCCACGCGGACACGGGGAGAACATGGAAATTCCATGTGGGGATTCGGACGCCAGCATTACTTTTATCATTACATTTATCTATTAGTATTGCTACTAATCGCTACTAATTGAGAGCAGAAATCTTTAAAGGTATTAAGAATTTAAGTTTTTTTTTTTAAATGGCACTAGAACAACAAATACCTGAATGTTTTGATTTTTTATTTTTGCTATTGTGAAAAAGCATAATTTTTATTTCTTTTTTTATGTTTTTTTGCAGTATGCTCATAGTTTTAACTTTTATAATTTTGACAAAAAAATTTTATATATAGAACAAGTATTTTAAGTCTATAAAGTTTATTTATTGTGGAATAATATTCCTGTCTGATTTATTCCTATTCACGTTCAGAAAAAAAAAACTTTTTCTGTGTTAAACCTAAAGTGTACTTTGAGTTTGACACCCCTGCTGTAGAGGAATAAAGCAAAAAGGCTGGAACTGACTGCACATCAACACGACACCCAAAGTATGATAGAAATGCTGTCAATTTGTCTGTGATGTTAATCCCCGCTGAGAATAACCCTTCAGTGTGGAATGTGTAGACGACTGAGGGAACTGGGAAGATTTCAGAACATCAGGGTAGTCTTTATCACATGACTGATAAAGACAGCCCTGTCCACACAAGCACGTAGGCTGTCCGCTTGATAGACAGAACCCTCTTTTTTAAATACAAAAGAACTAATAACTTGCTTCAAAAACAAAATTCTTTAAATAAAATTTGAACTGCACTCATAAAATCATTTTATGGTGACTATACAGAACATATTGCAATGTACGATAATGTATGCAACTAACACCATTTTATCTGAGGCAATAAGGCATCTTTAATTATTGTGTGTATTACATAAGGGTTTGGAAATGTACAGAATGCATCACATTTTTTGCATCTTATTAAATGTGGTCAAGCAAAATTCTTTTTATATAGTTTTTAATGTATTATATTATTCGTTGTTTTAAAACAACGAATATGCAGTTTTTTTTTTCCACATTATGATTATTGCAGGGTGACATGGTGGCTTACTGGTTAGCACTTTCTCATCTCAGTGCTAGGGATTCCCGGTTCGAATCCCAATCTGAATGGAGTTTCCATGTTCTCCCCGTGTCCACGTGGGTTTCCTCCGGGTTGCTCCATATAGAGTGTGTTTGTGTGTGTGTATGTGTGTGTGTGTGTGTGTGTTTGTGTGTGTGTGTATGTGTGTGTGTGTGTGTGAGTCTGAGTCCAGTGATAGATTGGCACCCTGTCCAGGGTGTTTCTGCCCAGTGCCCGATACTTTCTCCCCTAGATGGACATGGGGAACCCCCATGAGAACCTAGTAGAGGATAAAGTGGAAGATAATGGATGAATAGATGGATGACTATTGCATTTATATATTTTGGGTCCCGAAGAGTAAGTATGTTATTTTCAAGTTCATATTACTTGAAAGAATAGTGTGCCTTTGTATAGAGAGCAAACATACACACATACACACTCACCCACACACACACACACACACACACACACACACATACATACACATACACATATACACACACACCCACCCACACACACACACACACAACTCTCAGCACTAAAGATTTCAGGTTTGAATCCCAATCTGGATGGACTTTCCATGTTCTCCCTGTGTCCACAGGGGTTTCCTCCCACAGTCCAAAACATCTGGATTTAAGGTAAACTAAATGCTCCAAATTGCCCCATATAGTCTGTGTTTGTGTGTGTCTGTGTGAGTGAATGTACCCAGCTATAGATTGGCACCCTGTCCTGGGTGTATCTGCCCAGCGCCCAAAACGTTCTCCTCTGGATTGGCATAGACCCCCCCCCCCCCCCAAGTAGAGGATGAAGAGGAAGATAATAGGTGGATGACTTTATACACTGTGGTCAGTATAATGTCCTTCCCAAATTAGAAAACAATCAAAACAAGTAAGTTAATAGTACCTGTTCCCTTTAATATTTTGGTCTACTACTGTTGTTCTACTTCTACTTTATGGGTAGACCTGTAAGACTCAAATTTCAAGAACCCTATTCAATAGACTCTGGTAACCTGTTATATTCTGTTTTACTTTGTAGACGCAGTACCACCTTGTGGTATACTTCCACAGTGCACCACAGTACAGGTCACAAGTTTAATCATAAGCATGATTATATCAGATGCCTGCAGATGAGTTACTGCTGTGTGCTTACACTGAGCAACACTTTTACTTCCAAAAATCCAGTGTTTTATTAGCAATCTTGAACTAAATAGAAATAGAAGCAAATGCAACCTGGAATTAATCAGCAGTACAGAAGTATTAAGAGTTGCCCAAATTGCTTAAGTCATGTGTACAAAATTCATCTGTAGTTTTAGAATTGGCATTTATAATCCTCAATAAAGAAAGAAAATACAAGTCAGTAAAAAAAGGTAACTTTAAAATGCTGGTATTAGTATTTTATATATATATATATATATATATATATATATATTTTTTACTAATTTTCTCATGTCATCTCATAATGTTTCACATAATCCTCTACTAGGGTCGCAGGGGGGGGGGGGGGCAGCACGGTGGCTTAGTGTTTTGCATATTCGCCTATTCCAGGTTTAAATCCCAATCTGGATGGAATTTCCATGTTCTCCACGTGTCCGCGTGGATTTCCTCCAGTTTTTACGGTTTTCTCCAACAGTTCTCACCTGGATGGGCATAGGGAACCCCCCCTTGCGACCCTAGTAGAGGACTAAGAGAAAGCTAATGAATGGATTGATGGATAGGGTCTCAGCGAGGTTCCCCATGCCCATCCAGAGGTTGGACAAATACACACAGGACAGAGCACCCATCTATCGCTGGGCACACTCATTCACACAAGACACACACTATATAGGGAGAGTTTAGAAAACTGTCAATTGAAAACTTGAATCCATGCCTTTGAACTATGGGAGGAAACTGAAAAACCCTGAGGAAACTCACGTAGACACGGGGAGAACATGGAAACTCCATCCAGATTGGGATTCGAACCTGGATTCCAAGCGCTAAGAGGGGGACTAACTAACCACTTTGTGACTGTGCAGCCCACAACATTAACTTTATTAAAAGCTTTATAGTCCTTCACTGACATAATTTTAGAGAAATAGACAAAAATATCATACCAAACCTAAACCTAATCTCAACCATAAATACTTATTAATACTTAAAATATAAATGGCATTAAAGTGTAAACTCAGGTTTAAACATTTGCATGTATTTCCAATGGTTAGATACTGAAGTAGTTCCAGGAATAGAAGTAATCCTACGAAATCAGATTATCCGACAGGACAATACCTGGTGTGAGGTCTGTAGATAGAAATGATACTCTGTACTTGCATTAGCTCCTGTTTGCCTTATCATTTGTGCAGCTACTTTCACCTCTTACAGTGATAAGTAATCCAAACTTGAACTCACAGCCACATACTGCTACGACTAAAAGCTTTGAAAAATCTTTTCATGCTTATATTAAAAATCGAGTACACTGCACTTAATAACAGACTTTTTACCTCCGGCATTTTAGCGGGTGTCACCGTAAATGGCCTCTCTTCTAATCCTGACACCTTTCAAGATTTTTATGCAGCACACTGAATTTTTTTCCTTTCACCCTTTTCCTTTCGCTCTGTTTACTTTCGGGTCTTGAAAGGACTTCCAGGGTCTAAAAAGCAAATACATAGACTAAGAAAAGTATGATGTTATTGCAAACAGCTACAAAGCCCCTTTCACGGCAAAGGTGGCCACATTTTATTTAAGTATCCATGTTTTCGTTTCTGATTAGTCTGAATAAAATATGTTTATCTGAACCAATACGATGACCAAGAAATTTTTATTTGTTGTTCGGCTGGGTGCAAATGTGAGCGTGATTTGCCTCAGAAATTTAAGTTTGTCATACATACATTTAGAATCAGTATATACATACACTTACTATATATACATTCATTCATTATCTTCCACTTAATCCTCTACTGGGGGGGACTAAAATTTCAAGAACCCTATTCTATAGACTCTATGGAGGGGGAACGTTTCAGGTGCTGGGCAGATACACCCAGGACCGTGCCACCCCTACTATATATACAGTATCAGTCCAAAAATTTGGACACATCCCCTATTTTCTCCAATTTGTAGTTCCAGACTGTAGTCCTTCTTGTAGTTTGTAGACTTACTGTGTAAGTCCCCTTTGCTCTGTTCTCTAATGGTCAGAACCCCAATAGTACCACCACAGAACAGGGATTATTTGGTTGCAAGGTCCTAGGTGGCATGGTGGGGTAGTGGTTAGCACATTCTTGTACTTGCCACTTTACTCTTTACCTTATTCTGTATTACTTTGTATTTTTAGTTTAATTTTAGTTAGTGTAAGTGTTATTGTTAATCTTTACTTTTCTTCTGTATATAGCACGATAAATGGAGCATCTGCAAAACTGCAACTTCTTGCCGGGGATTAAAAAAGTATTCTGATTAAGATTCAGATTTTAATTCAACCCTTACCGCTGGAGATCCAGGTTTGAACTCTGATCTGTTTGTGTGTGTGTGCACAGTGATAGACTGGTGCCATGTCCTGGTGCAACTGCCCAGGGCCTGAAAAATATCTGGGCATGGGGAACACTAAGACCCTTATATAGAATTAAGCAGAAGATAATGGATAAATGAAAGCATAATTTTTTCAATTTTTTTTTTAATAGATAAGGAAATTACAAAAACTGCAATGCAAAAGAGAAGTGTCTTCAGGTGTTTTTTGAAAATGATGGATGATTCACATTCACAGCAAGTAGGAAGCCCGTTTCACAATTTAGCAATGATGAAAGATACAGAGCGGAAATTGACACCATGGTGAGGTTGAAGCACCAATCATCTATAGAGCGCAGTGAGCAAGCTGAAGTCTTTTACTGGAAAATTGAGTGGGCCATAATCCGGGTTGCTCCAGGAAGCCAATGGTTCAAGTTTTTTGGATTTTGAGCAAAAAGTTGCAGAGATAAAAATGTTACAAATCTTATTAGGCCAAGAGGACAGAATTAAGAATAAGTTATTAGGAGGACGGTACATGTAGGACATTTTGGATTCAAAATGAGGGAGGCAAAAATTCACGTGTTCCTGGAAGTGTGCAGTAAAGGGAAGATTAAGGATGGAGTCACCAGGTAACTGGAGGAGAGGAAGTCCAAAAAAAGAGGTTTATGGATGCGGTAAGAAAGGGCATGCAGAAGGATGCTCAGGACAGAGCGCTATGGAGAATTATGATCCACTGTGGTAACCTCTAATTAAAATGGCAGAGTAATAATTTGTGTGTGTGGCGTAGTGGTTAGCATGTCCCCCTTTGGTGCTGGGATCCAGGTTCGATTCCAAATCTGGATGGAGTTTCCATGTTCTCCCTGTGTCCATGTGGGTTTTCTCTGGGTGAATTGCCCCAATATAGTGTGTGTTGGTGGCACGGTGGCTTAGTGGTTAGTACGTCCGCCTCTCAGCACTAGGGATTCCCGGTTTAAATCCCCATCTGGGTGGAGTTTCCATGTTCTCCCCGTGTCCGTGTGGGTTTCCTCCGGGTTCTCCGGATTTCTCCCACAGTCTAAAAACATGGTTCAAGTCAATTGAGTTCTCCAAATTGCCCCATATAGTGTGTGTATGTGTGTGTGTCTGTGTGAGTGTGTGCCCAGCGATAGATTGCCGCCCTGTCCTGGGTATATCTGCCCAGCGCCCGAAACGTTCTCCCCTTTCCCCACGGGAAACCCCCCGCGACCCTAATAGAGGATAAAGCGCGAGATAATAAATGCATTAATAGTGTGTGTTTTTGTGTGTCTGTGCCAGTAATAGATGTATTGGGTGTATTTGGTGTATTTGCCCAGCACCGGAAACATCTCTTCAGGATGGGCATGGGGAACCGCCAACAATTTTTCATTAAACATTGATTAATTATGGGGCATGCTGGGCAGATACATTTACATTTACATTTGGTCATTTAGCAGATGCTTTTGTCCCAAGCGACTTACAAGGTGAGCACAGGGTTAATCACAACATCCCTGGAGCAATGAGGGTTAAGGGTCTTGCTCAAGAACCCACATTGGTAACTTTAGTTACATAACGGTGGCTTAGTGATTAGCATGTTCTCCTCTCAGCCCTAGGGATTCCCACAGTCCAAAAACATGGATCAAGTCAATTTAATTCTCCAAATTGCCCCATATATAGGGTGTGTGTGTGTGTGAGTGAGTGTGTGCCCTGTCCTGGGTGTATATGCCCAGTGCCTGAAATGTTCTCCCCTGAATTGGCATAGAACCCCTCCTCCCCTCGCAACCCTATTAGAGGAAGATAATGAATGAATTCATTTACATTTAACGCTCAAACTAACATTTAAACAATGAATTATCTTTATCAATTAAAGCCTATGGCGGCACGGTGGATTAGTGGTTAGCACGTTTGCCTCTCAGCACTAGGGATTCCCGGTTCGAATCCCCATCTGGGTAGAGTTTCCATGTTCTCCCCGTGTCTGTGTGGGTTTCCCCCGGGTTCTCCGGTTTCCTCCCACAGTCCAAAAACATGGATCAAGTCAATTGAGTTCTCCAAATTGCCCCATATAGAGTGTGTATGCGTGCGTGTCTGTGTGAGTGAGTGTGTGCCCAGCGATAGATTGGCGCCCTGTCCTGGGTGTATCTGCCCAGCGCCCGAAACGTTCTCCCCTGGATGGACATGGGAAACCCCACCGCGACCCTAATATAGGATAAAGCGGAAGATAATGAATGAATGAATGAATGAATTAATGAAAGCCTAGGCACTTTTTCCACTGGTTTTGTCATGTATGGCTTCCCATACTGTCCGGGCGGAGGGTGTCCCTGGTCTCTGTGAATGTTTTGCTGGAGACAGATAGTGGCTCTGACTCGGGGACAGAAGGCGCTCAGACTCTTTGGGAGGATTTGCACCGGGTCGCTTTCGGGTAAGAGATTAAAGAGCGTGCGCGGCTTGCGCTTTTGGGAATATAATAGAGGAGACGCGCTGAAGTGCAAGATGTGCCTCTGATTTGTTTGTTGAGGGTGAAAGTCGCAGAGGGTGAAAGTAGGTGAGCTTTGTTTGTTGGTTTTACTGAAATCTGTTTGTTGGTTTTTACTGAAAAGTTCCGATCGGGCGCTTTATAAACTGCAGCGAGTCGAGTCAGGAGCGCAAAGTGCAAACCGCACGCACTGAGAGAGTTTGGATAAAGTATTGTTGAAAAAAAGAATAAATCGCGCCGCAGCCTGGATGTGTTTTGCACTGCTGTGATTGGAGCAGGTTGCTCTTCCCATATGAGTTCTGGGTGAAATTTAAAAGATTTAAGAGTTTTACATTTTTAATGTATTATTATTATTATTATTATTATTAATATTAGGGAAAGGTAGCTCAGTGGTTAGCTGGGTTCAAATCCCAGGTCCACTAAAGTTACCAATGTAGGTCCTTAACCCTCTTTGCTCCAGGGATGTTGGGATTAACCCTGTGCTCACCTTCCAAAGCAGTCGCTTTGGATAAAAGTGTCTTTAAATGACCAAATTATTAATGATATAATTAATTAATATTATTACTATTATTCATTCATTCATTCATTCATTATCTCCCGCTTTATCCTCTATTAGGGTCGCCGTGGGGTTCCCCATGCCCATCCAGGGGAGAACGTCTCGGGCGCTGGGCAGATAGACCCAGGACAGGGCGCCAATCCATCGCTGATTACTATTATTAATAAACTTAAAAAGAACTGTGTGCAGACCAAATGTTTGGACTCACCTCCTCATTCAAAGAGTTTTCTTTTCCATCCATCCATTTATTATCTTCCGCTTTATCCTCTGCTAGGGATGTGTGTGTGTGTGTGTGTGTGTGTGGGGGGGGGGGGGGGGGGTTGCCCATGCCCATGCCCATGCCCATGCCCATGCCCATCCAGGGGAGAACGTTTCGGGTGCAGGGCAGATACACCCAGGACAGGGCGCCAATCTATCGCTGGGCACACACACACAAACACACTGTATATGGGGCAATTTGGAAAACTTAGTTGACTTGATCCATGTTTTTGGACTGTGGGAGAAAACCGGAGAACCCGGAGGAAACCCACGTGGACACGGGGAGAACATGGAAACTCCACCCAGATTGGGATTCGAACCGGGAATCCCTAGCACTGAGATAAGAAAGTGCTAACCAGTAAGCCACCATGTCACCCTGCAATAATCACAATCTGGAAAAAAAAAAATGCATATTCGTTGTTTTAAAAAGTTAACTTCAAATAATATAATACATTAAAAACTATATAAAAAGCATTTTGAATCCCTAGTGCTGAAAGGCGAACGTGCAAACCACTAAGCCAAGGTGCCGCCCTGTATTATAATAATAATAATAATAATAATAATAATAATTATTATTATTATTATTATTATTATTATTATTATTATTATTATTATTATTATTATTACTGTTATTAAAAAAAAAAAAAAAACTTAAAACGAACCGTATACAGACCAAAAGTTTGGACACACCTCATTCAAAGAGTTTTCTTTATTTTCATGACTATGAACATTGTAGATTCACACTGAAGGCATCAAAAGTATGAACTAACACTTGTCGAATTATATACTTAACTAAAAAGTGTGAAACAACTAAAAATATGTCTTGGTAGTGCTTGTTCTCATACCTTGTTATTGCATACAAAACTAATAAGAATCAATGTATATTTCGGTGTATGACTAAAATCACCCCCCCCACCCCCACAATGCTTTTTGATTGTAAGCATATAGGCATACCTGCTTCCCTAATCCTTTACCCCAGACAGCCTCATGAATCTATTACAAGTGTCTGACAACATTAAAAGGATATTTACAGGCATAAACCTGTGCATGTTTATCTCACTATGTATTTACTAATGGGGCATCATGTTCTGATGCTCACAAAAAATAAATTCAAGTAAAAAAGTCAAATCTTCGGGCTTGCTGAATATTTTAACCATACTTTAAAAATAGACTTCTTTACAAATTCTCCCAGACTTTTCCTTTTGTACAAACCAGAACTCAGAGCGCTGTCTATAACCGAGTAATGACCTGCTCTGTCTCACAGAGAAGGAAGAGAAAATAGACAGAGACCTCAGAAACATGACTTTTCTGCATTTCTTTTAGCTAACAATTCCAACATGCACTGTGTTTGGATAAAATACATTACATAAGCTTTGGGCTATTTAGGAGATGCTTTAATCCAAAGTAGATTACACGTATCCCAACCTTACGGTTGAAGTCAGAACACAGGGTTGCAGAAGCAATGAGGGTTAAGGGTTTTGCTTGATGATCCATATTGGTAACTTCACTGGACCTGGGATTTAAACCCACAACCTTTATATTGATATCACAGCAGCCCAACCATTACGTCCAGTATTAATTTCATCAATTTAGGTTATTTATTCATTCATTCATTAT
>JAFMOD010000860.1:315913-339127 GCA_019802435.1 Corydoras maculifer | reverse complement strand
ACTAACACAGCACTCCCACACACACTAACACACACACTAACACAGTACGCACACACACACACATTAAGATAGTGCACACACTAACAAACACACTAACACACACACTAACACAGTGCACACACTAACACACACACACTAACACAGTGCACACACTAACACAGCACTCCCACACACACACACTAACACAACACAACACACACACTAACACAGCACTCCCACACACAAACTAACAATGCACACACACACACTAACACATCACACACACACACTAACAGAGCACTCCCTCACACTCACACAGCACAAACACATACACACTCACACAGCACTCCCACACAAACACTAACCCAGCACGCACACACACACTAACACAGTGCACACACTAACACAAACACACTCACAGTACTCCCACACACACACTAACATAACACACACACTAACACAGCACTCCCACACACACTAACACAGCACTCCCACACACAAACTAACAATGCACACACACACCAACATATCACACACACACACACTAACAGAGCACTCCCTCACACTCACACAGCACAAACGCATACACACTCACACAGCACTCCCACACAAACACTAACTCAGCACGCACACACACACTAACACAGTACGCACACATACACACACTAACACACTACAGACTCAGAATCAGAGTCAGGTCTGAAACCCGATTCGGACAAATCAAATCACACAAAAACCTAATGTCATCATTTAAATCAGTGAAAAAAGTCAGAAAGTCAGTCTCAGAGTAAAATGGAATGCTATCTGGCCCTAAACATCTGCCCAGCATGACCCAACCTGGGGTTTTTTGTTAATAAACATTATATTAATTATTGTTCTTAGTGTTGTGCCGTACTTCTGTCTGGAATTGTGTATGTGTGAGGGACTGAGTATGTGCCCAGCGATGGAGTGGTCCCCTGTCCTAGTTGTATCTGCCAAGTGCCCAAAACGTTCTGGGCATGGGGACCTAAGTAGTAGAGGATTAAGTTGAAGATGATGAGATGAGACAATTAAAAAGCTTAAATTCCACCTAATTTTAGGAATGTAATGTAAACACCAGGAACATCCTACCTTTGGTTCCTTGCTGTGTTACCGATTCATTAACTAACACATGGCTTAGTGGTTAGCATGTTCTCCTCTCAGCACTAGGGATTCCCGGGTTCGAATCCCAATCTGGGTGGAGTTTCCATGTTCTCCTCGTGTCCGCGTGGGTTTCCTCTGGGTTCTCTGCTTTCCTCCCACAGTCCAAAAACATGGATCAAGGTAAATTGAATGGTCCAAATTGCCCCATATAGAGTGTGTCGGTGTGAGTGAGTGTGTGACCAGCGATAGATTGGCGCCCTGTCCTGGGTGGATCTGCCCAGAGCCTGAAACCTTTCCCTCGGGATGCCCCCCCGCGACCAGAAGATAATGGATGGATGTTTCATATGGGGTGGAACAGTAGCGTAGTGGTTAGCTTTGGAAGTTTCCATGTTCTCCCCAGGTCCGGCTGGGTTTCCATCCTGGTTCTCGAGTTTCCTCCCACAGTCCAAAAACATGGATCAAGGTCAATTGAATGGTCCAAATTGGCCCATATACAGTGTGTGTTTGTGTGAGTGAGTGTGTACCCAGTGATAGATTGGCACCCTGTCTTGGGTGTATCTGCCTGGCACCCCTGGATGCATATGGGTCCCCCCTCCCCACAACTCTAGTAGAGAATAAAGCGGAAGATAATGAATGGATGTACTGAATGACCCCTCAACCACTATTCAGCTCTTATAACGGGAAGATGCTTTGAAAAAGTAGGATACCAACAAATGTATAGAGTGGAAACACCAAGGTATTAAGAGTGCTTGGAGGGGAGAGGAGCAGTGAGAAGGATGACTTGTGTTTAATTAGAGACCCTTGAGAAGATCGCTGGCAAGTCTGAAAGAAAGCCAGGATCCACTTTAATTGGCCTCGTATGGCGGAGGGCGGAGGAGAGTGAGGACTGACAGGCCCGAGTAGATAAAGAGAAGAAGAATGTGGCCAGAGACGTTGTCGCGAAGAGCCGCTGGATCTCAATTTCGAGAGCGAGAGAAGCAACGTGGGCCGTGGGAGTGGATTAGAAAAGACTGAGGAAAGTGCATTAATAGAATGGAGAGCGAGATGGATGAGGGAGCGCGGCGAGGTAAATAGCAACTAAGACGGATGGAGCGGGGATAGGCCCGACCACAAGGAGAAGGATGCCGAGAATGAGGGAGTGACGACGGGTTCCCAGATGCACTGACCTAACGCTGGCCTAAGCTTGAGAAATTGCTAACGGCAGGCTTCGCCATCAATACAGGTCACTGACCATCGGTGATCAATCAGCTTGGGGGGGCCAAAATCGATCTCGCTGCGTCTGCCGTTACATAAGATATAGACCTTCAATGACGCACTTGAGCACTTTCGAGACACAACCACCCTGTGACTCTGCGTCTCAATTAACCGGCGTGTGGCGGGGAGGGTGGGCTTGTGTTGTGGCTGCGGGAGCTTTGATAAAGAGCCTCATTTAGCCGGAGAACCCCAAGACAAAGAAGATGGCGCCATTGTCCTCTAAGCGTACCATGCAGCTAACCATCAGGGAAGCTGCCAAATCAATCATCTTTTTGTTGTTCCTCATGGAAGCGAGAGCCAAAGGGAGACAGACAACGGAAGCTCGGGAGAGTAAATTAATATGCTAATGAAGAACAAACGAGTGGGAGGAGAGCTGACTTTCATGGACCTCTCGCGCTATTAGCTGCTCCGTTTATCTACCAGCATCACCTTTTAGTCCTCGTATCTTTTTACCTTGAATCCTCTTCCCTCTTCTTTCCATCTGTTAATAATCAGTTCGGAAATTCCCAAAGCTTAGAACAGCATTCACTAATTATATAGACACCTGTTGTGATTTGCGAGATGCTGCAAAATATTCACGCCAATTGGTTTGCACATCTGCCCAAATTAGAACATTAGTGGAACGTGTCACCTTATTTGTGTCCCGTTCTATAGTTTCGACACCCAAGGGGATTCATACCTTGAAAGGCTACTGATTATAGGAACTTTCACGTGACCACATGAGGGAATAAGATGCGAGTAGAATGACCCAAGGTCCGAGAGGGTGTGAATTATCGTGAATAAATCATAGGCAAAAATATTTCTGACTTCTCTCCCCATGTCTTGGTCATTCATGACCCTGGTTAACCAATGTTCCTTCCTTGGACAACTTTTGAAGGATACTGACCACTCCAGATTGGGACACCCCATGTGAATTTAGGTTTTGGAGGTTGCCAGTGTCAGAAGACCTTGTCTGTGGAATCGGACCACGAGGTCCAGCCTTCTCCTTCTGTGGCATTAATGAGGCTTGGTCACTTATGACGTTGTCTTCAGATTACTACTGTTCCAAGCTTGGACAACTTTTGAAGGATACTGACAACTTTTGAAGGATACTGACCACTCCAGATTGGGATACCCCATGTGAATTTAAGTTTTGGAGGTTGCCAGTTGGGAAGGAGGTGTCGTAAGCCCTGACGGCAAGTGATACCTCGTCTGTGGAATCGGACCACGAGGTCCAGCCTTCTCCTTCTGTAGCATTACTGAGGCTTGGTCACTTATGACGTTGTCTTCAGATTACTACTGTTCCATGCTTGGACAAATTTTGAAGGATACTGACCACTCCAGATTAGGACACCCCATGTGAATTTAAGGTTTGGAGGTTTCCAGTTGGAAAGGAGGTGTCGTAAGCCCTGACAACAAGTGATACCTCGTCTGTGGAATCAGAACACAAGGTCCAGCCTTCTCCTTCTGTAGCATTACTGAGGCTTGGTCACTTATGACGTTGTCTTCAGATTACTACTGTTCCATGCTTGGACAACTTTTGAAGGATACTGAGCACTCCAGATTGGGACACCCCATGTGAATTTAAGTTTTGTCCAGTTGGGAAAGAGGTGTTGTAAGACCCGATGGTAAACGATACCTTGTCTGTGGAATCGGACAACGAGGTCCAGCCTTCTCCTTTTGTAGCATTACTTAGGCTTGGTCACTTATGACTTTGTCTTCAGATTACTACTGTTCCATGCTTGGACAACTTTTGAAGGATACTGTCCACTCCAGATTGGGATACCCCATGTAAATTCAAGTTTTGGAGGTTGCCAGTTGGGAAGGAGGTGTCGTAAGCCCTGACGGCAAGTGATACCTCGTCTGTGGAATCGGAACACAAGGTCCAGCCTTCTCCTTCTGTAGCATTAATGAGGCTTGGTCACTTATGACGTTGTCTTCAGATTTCTACTGTTCCATGCTTGGACATCTTTTGAAGGATACTGTCCACTCCAGATTGGGACACCCCATGAGAACTCAAGTTTTGGAGGTTGCCAGTTGGGAAAGAGGTGTTGTAAGACCCGATGGTAAACGATACCTCGTCTGTGGAATCGGACCATGAGGTCCAGCCTTCTCCTTCTGTAGCATTAATGAGGCTTGGTCACTTTTGACGTTGTCTTCAGATTACTACTGTTCCATGCTTGGACAACTTTTGAAGGATACTGTCCACTCCAGATTGGGACACCCCATGAGAATTTAAGTTTTGGAGGTTGTCAGTGTCAGAAGACCTGACAGCAAGTGATACCTCGTCTGTGGAATCGGAACACAAGGTCCAGCCTTCTCCTTCTGTAGCATTAATGAGGCTTGGTCACTTTTGACGTTGTCTTCAGATTACTACTGTACCATGCTTGGACAACTTTTGAAAGATACTGTCTACTACAGATTGGGACACCCCATGAGAACTTAAGTTTTGAAGGTTGCCAGTTGGGAAAAAGGTGTTGTAAGACCCGACGGTAGGTGATACCTCGTCTGTGAAATCGGACCCCAAGGTCCAGCCTTTCCTTCCTGTAGGATTAATGAGCCTTGGTCACTAATGAAGTTGTCTTCCAAATACTACTGTATGGACAACTTTTGAAAGATTCGGACAGTTGACATTCTGACAGCCTTGGTCATCTGTTGGAAGATTCAGTAGGAAGAGTTTTTAGGCCCAACATGAAGCAGTATCTCATCAGTGGGATTAGACAGACCAACTAATGTTCCTTCCTTGGACAACTTTTAAAGGATTCTGACCACTGCAAATTACGACACCCGAAAAAAGAGCTGTAGTTTTGAAGATGTGTGATCCAGTTGGGAATGAGGCGTTTTGTCTGATGAATCGGACCACACAGTCCAGCTTTCACTCCCCAAGTTCAGTAATGAGTCTGGGTCACTCGTGACCCTGTCGCACGTTTACCAATGTTACTTCCTTGGACCAGTTTTGGAAGATCCATTTTGAAGAGGAGTTAGTCCTGACAAGAAGTCGGTATCTCATCTATGGGAATGGACAATCTAATGTTCCTTCCTTGGACCACTTAAAAAAATTCCAATACCATCGCAGACAAGGGACCCCCGACAAAAGCTGTAGTTTTGGAGAATTGTTGATTCCAGTCAAGAAAGAGGTGTTGTTAGACCCGACAGGAGGCGATATATCGTCTGTAGAATCAGATCTCATGGTCCAGTCCTCACTGTCGCTGGTTTACCAAAGTGGTTCAAATCCCAATCTGGGTGGGATCTGGGTTCTCCTCCTGTTGTGTGGGCTTCCTTCGGGTTCTCCGGTTTTCTCCCACTGTCCAAAAACATGGATCAAGGTCAATTAAATTCTCCAAATTGCCCCATATAGAGTGTGTTTGTATGAGTGTGCCCTGCGATATATTGGCGTCCTGTCCTGAGTGTATCTGCCCAGCGCCCGAAACGTTCTCCCCTAGATGGGTATGGGGAACCCCCCCCCCCCCCCCCGTGACCCTGGTACAGGATAAAGCAGAAGATAATGGTTGGATGGACATGTTTTTGTACTGTGGGAGAAAACCGGGGAACTCGGAGACAATTCCGTTCCCCACATTGCGATTTGAACCATATACATGTCACATTCAACATTCATTCATTCATTCATTCATTATCTTCCGCCTTATTCTCTATTAGGGTGGTGGGGTTCCCCATACCCATCCAGGGGAGAACGTCTCGGGCGCTGGGCAGATACACCCAGGACAGGGTGCCAATCTATCGCCGGGCACACACTCACTCACACAAAAACACTCTATATGGGGCAATTTTGAGAATTCAATTGACTTGATCCATGTTTTTGGACTGTGGGAGGAAACCGGAGAACCCTGAGGAAACCCACGCGGACACGGGGAGAACAAGGAAACTCCAGCCAGATGGGGATTCGAACCGGGAATCCCTAGTGCTAAGAGGTGAACGTGCTAACCACTAAGCCACCGCCCACATTCAACATTTTTAAATAATTTGTGCATCTTTTCTCTCTGGCGTACTTGCGCGTATCACATTCTAATGTGTATGGATGAGCAGACCATGTCGATGTAGATGAGACATCTAAAGGTCGATGTCACCGGAGGTGCTAAACAGTGAGTTCAGTGCACTAAGAACTTCAGAACCCAGCTTAACCAACTTTCTTTCTCCCTGCTCGATCGCTCTCTCGCTAACCTTCCGATACAGCGAGCCGCGGTTTGCTGCCCAACAGCTTCCCTCGCAGCATAAACAACCCATCAGTTGGATCAAAGCTAAGTGCTGTGTTCTCTGATCCAAGGACGCAGAGTGGTAGCTCCTTCGGTCTGAGTAACACTAAAAGCATTTTACTCCACCCCCAACCCAATAGCCTCTGTCAATATTGTCAGCTGAAATGGACAATAAATGAATGTTTAATCAAGCTGCGCTTTAATAGGCTCAGCTTACGGCCTTCTGAAAGGTGCGTTTGGAATAGAAACTTTTGAATATTTTATGATGTGTAAGGAATTATAACACATTAAATGCTGGAATTTGCGATATTAAACCCCAGGTCTTGTTTTACTGCCTGAAACTCGCCATGAAGCCCAAGTACACCTGACCATTAGACATACAGCATGGCAACATTTGGGCTATCGTGTTTCAAAACATAGACATTAGTATGGATTATGCTCCCTTTAGGTCATAACAGGCTGTACATGGTGAGTGGACATTTCAGTTACTGAAGCATTTACAATATAAGGTCTTAATCAATAGGGCTCTAGGTTAGTGGAGGTCCTCCACACATGATGGGTTTACTTCATTAGATATTTCTTTAGTTAAACACGGCAAAGTTTTCCAAGTTTGTCATGCCATAAACATTTCCTGAACTCTTAAGGGCAAAGGTAGGAGTTTCGGCAACGTTTTCTATGAATCTAGTATTAATAATGCATTATAAACCTATTCATGAAGCTTTAAAAAATATTTATTTTTATAACCTTAATGCGTTCTATGAATCTGGTATTCATAATACATCATAAACGAAAATACAAAAAGTATTTATTTTGATAATCTCAACACTTTCCCTAAATCTAGTATTCATAATGCATTCTAAACATATTCATACAGCTTTATAAAGTATTTATTTTTATAATCCTAACACTTTTCATGAATCTGCTACTCATAATGCATTATAAACATATTCATAAAGCTTTATAAGGTATTTATTTTGATAACCCTAAGACTTTCCATGAATCTGCTATTCATAATGCATTATAAACATATTCATAAAGCTTTATAATATATTTATTTTATATATAACAAAATATAACAAGTTCTATAAATTCTGTATTTATAATGCATTATAAACATATTCATAAAGCTTTATAAAGTGTTTAATTTTAAAATCCAAACAAGTTTTTTGAATTTGGTATTCATAATGCATTATAAACATATTCATAAAGCTTTATAAAGTATTTTGGTAACCCTAACACTTTTTATGAATCTAGTATTCATAATGCATTATAAACATATTCATAAAGCTTTGAACAGTATATTTTTTATAACCTTAATGTGTTCTATGAATCCGGTATAAATAATGCATTATAAACATATTTGTAAAGCTTTATAAAGTATTTATTTTGGTAACCCTAACACTTTTTATAAATCTAGTATTCATAATGCATTATAAACATATTAATAAAGCTTTAAACAGTATATTTTTATAACCTTAATGTGTTCTATGAATCCAGTATTAATAATGCATTATAAACATATTCAGAAAGCTTTAAAAAGTATACATTTTTATATCGCCAACAATTTCTATGAATGTGGTATTCATAATGCATTATAAACATATTCATAACGCTTTAAACAAAATATGTTTTTATAACCCTAATATGTTCTATGAATCTGGTATTCATAATGCATTATAAACATATTCATAAAGCTTTATAAAGTGTTTAATTTTATAACCATAAAGCGTTCTATAAATCTGTTATTTATACTGCTTTATAAACGTATTCATAAAGCTTTAAACAAGATATATTTTTATAACCTTAATATGTTCTACGAATCCGGTATTAATAATGCATTATAAACATATTCATAAAGATTTATATTATATGAATGATTAAAAGACCTCGTCTCCACACATCTGTATTCTGTTTAAATAACCTTTTTGATGTTCATTCATGTATTATCTTCCGATTTATCCTCTATTAGGGTCGCGGTGGGGTTCCCCATGCCCATACAGGAGAGAACGTCTCGGGCGCTGGGCAGATACACCCAGGACGGAACACCAATCCATCTCTGGGCACACACTCACTCACACAGACACACTCTATATGGGGCAATTTTGAGAATTCAATTGACTTGATCCATGTTTTTGGACTGTGGGAAGAAATCGGAGAACCCGGAGGAA
The DNA here is from genome assembly GCA_019802435.1 of Corydoras maculifer. Classification (NCBI taxonomy): domain Eukaryota; kingdom Metazoa; phylum Chordata; class Actinopteri; order Siluriformes; family Callichthyidae; genus Corydoras; species Corydoras maculifer. The sequence goes on along the minus strand of JAFMOD010000860.1, from coordinate 330,414 downwards.
ACCCACGCAGACACGAGGAGAACATGGAAACTCCACCCAGATTGGGATTAGAACTGGGAATCCCTAACGCTGAGAGGACAACATGCTAACCACTAAGCCACCGTGCCTCCCTTTTTGACGTTCATTCATTCATTCATTATCTCCCGCTTTATCCTCTATTAGGGTCGCGGTGGGGTTCCCCATGCCCATCCAGGGGAGAACGTTTCGGGCGCTGGGCAGATAGACCCAGGACAGGACACCAATCCATCTCTGGGCCCACACTCACTCACACAGACACACTCTATATGGGGCAATTTTGAGAATTCAATTGACTTCATCCATGTTTTTGGACTGTGGGAAGAAATCGGAGAACCCGGAGGAAACCCACGCAGACACGAGGAGAACATGGAAACTCCACCCAGATGGGGATTCGAACCGGGAATCCCTAGCTCTGAGAGGCGAACTTGCTAATCACTAAGCCACCGTGTCGCCATTTTTGACGTTATTTAAAAAAAATTTGTTATTAAATAAATCCCCCTCTCAGTTAAATACAGAAAGGATTGTGGAACGGTCTGTCTCTAGGCGACTGCCAGAATGTTAAAGCACCTAGTGTAACAAGCAAATTAAATGATACCTGTGAGAACGAATCCCCAAACCCCTATAAAGCTCTGTGTGAAAGTCTGTTGTACAAATGAAGAGATTCTGCAGCGGAACATAATAGGCTGCGGAATCTGTAAAGCAGAGTTACTGTACTGTATCGCTTCCCACCCGCCGCCTGACTGCTTTCTGAATCTGTATCCCACTTAGAAGTTCATGCGGTTCATCGTGCAGGTTCATTGTACATCCACCAATACGCCGTACATCACAAATTGCTATCGCTATTAGTGTTCTGAGTGGGTGGATGGGCTTGCTCAGTGGTTGGAGTGTCGAGCTATTAATATGCAGGTTGTGGGCTTCAGTGTGGGTCCTTGAGCGGGGCTCTTAAATCTCGGTGCTCCAGGGATGCTGTATCTTTGACACCAAATGAAGTTGGAATAGTGGGCGGCACGGTGGTTTAGAATGTTCTCCTCTCAGCGCTAGGGATTCCCGGTTCGGATCCCAGTCTGGGTGGAGTTTCCATGTTCTCCCCGTGTCCGCGTGGGTTTCCTCCGGGTTCTCCGGTTTCCTCCCACAGTCCAAAAACATGGATCAAGGTCAATTGAATTCTCCAAATTGTCCCATATAGAGTGGGTTTGTGTGAGTGAGTGTGTGCCCAGCGATAGATTGGCACCCTGTCCTAGGTGTATCTGCCCAGCGCCCGAAACGTTCTCCCTGAGTGGGCATAGGGAACCCATCGTGGGAAGCCACGGTGCCGCCCCCGGAACACTATATGGCCAAAGTTAATTAGGTGTATATTAATGCACTAAGGTACGAGGGGGTGTGGCGATGCATAGTGGAGTACAATTTTACCACTTTCTCGTGATTTATTCACAATAATACACGACCTGGACGGCACGGTGGCTTAGTAGTTAGCATGTTCTCCTCTTAGCGCTGGGGATCCAGGTTCAAATCCCACTCTAGGTGGAGTTTCCATGTTCTCCCTGTGTCCGCATGGGTTTCCTTCAGGTTTCCCCCACGGCAGAGCCATGGATGAGCACACGGACACGTGGAGAACATAAAAAACTCCATCCAAATCGAGATTCAAACCTGGATTCCCAGCGCCCATTCATTATCTTCCGCTTTATCCTCTACTAGGATCGCGCCCATCCAGGAGAGAACGTTTCGGGCTCTGGACAGATAAACCCAGGACAGGGCGCTGGGCACACATTATCAACTGACACACACTCATTCACTCACACTACACTCTATATGGGGCAATTTGGAGAATTCAATTGACCTTGATCCATATTTTTGGACTGTGGGAGGAAAGCGGAGAACCCGGAGAAAACCCACACGGACACGGGGAGAACATGGAAACTCCACCCAGATTGGGATTCGAACTGGGAATCCCTAGTGCTGAGAGGAGAACATGCTAAACACTAAACCACCGTGCCACCCACTCCCTGAAACTACCTTTAAATAAAACGGTTTAAATCTTGGTTTAAGTATCTCAGGGCCATGTTCACGAGTAATGGGAAGATGAAGCGGGAGATTGAACTGTAACCATCTAAGCCATAAGACGAGGCTCACCATCTACCAGTCGATCTACGTTCCTGAGCTTTGGGTAATGACCAATAGAACAAGATCGCGAGTACAAGCGGCCGAAATAGGTTCTCTCCGTAGGGTGTCTGGGCTCTCCCTTAGAGGGGGTGAGAAGCTTGGTCATCCGGGAGAGACTTGGAGTAGAGCCACGTCAAAAGGAGCCAGTTGGGGTGGTTTGGGTATCTGGTAAGGATGCCTCCTGGGCCCTGGAAGTATTCCAACTCGGGGGACTTCCTCCTTGAGCGGCCGGGCAGCATCAACAGAGTAGGACAGCCATTGTGTGATGATCAGCTGACCCGTATTTAACAATTAAAAACTATATAAGTCCATTGAGGTCGTCCTGCAGGACTGCCAGCCCAATAGAAATCCAGGATCCTTCCAGTAATCGACGTAGCCGCAGTGCTCCAGCAGAACCATGGATGAAGAGCTGACGACACCTCCAGAAAATTATCAACACCTTAAAAGACAGACAGGAAATGCAGTTAGAGCTAATAAAGCCCAGTATTTAATCAATAATCAGAGTTTGATTGACACAGTGCATCACTGACTGCAGAATAGACTTAGCCACCTTTACAGGGATCCAAGCCTAAACCCCTGACAGTGGCAGACCCAGGACACGCTGGAGGGATTATATCTCCCAGCTGGTCTGGGAACGCCTCAGGGTCACCCCAGCTGGTGGAGGTGGCTGGGGAGAGGGAAGTCTGGGTTGCTGCCCCATGACCCCAACCCCGGAAAAGCGGAAGATAATGGATGGATGGATGGATGGATGGTTCAAATCTTCTATCATGATACAATTATACTGATCACAGTTAGCATGTCACTTAGTGCCTCATTCTGATTTATCTGTATGTACTTTCATCCATCACTCTTATTATGTGATGCTTCTCTCCTTAAGGGTTTCGGAAAACATACGTCACCCTCTTACCGTATTAGTAATTTACGCAACTAAGCAGCTGTGCTTTGACTAGGGATCCATTTTGTTTTTATTATTTTTTCTTCTCTTCCCTGTAATCACCTTTAACCTCCGGAACAGCAGGAGGGCTGTGTTGTAAATCATCACCAGTCTTATTTTAATCAAGTAAAGTGCTTGAGCCAGTCTGCATGGGGAATTTGTTTAGGTATGAGAGGGCATGGCACTATTAAGAATAAAGCAAAAAAAGAGGTATTGTTGGGCGCGACGCTTGGCAGAGTACAGTTCCAGCACTTTCCCGAGATTTATTCACAGTAATACACGACCTTAACTACAGGGTGGCTTAGTGGTCAGCATGTTTGCCTCTCTGCGCTGGAAAACCAGGTTCGATTCCCAATCAGGGTGGAGTTACCATGTTCCCCCTGTGTCTGCATGGCTTTCCTTCAGGTTTTCTTCATGGATGAGCACACGGAAATGACGAGAACATGGAAACTCCACCCAAATTTGGTTTAAATCTTGGTTTAAGTATACCCTCCTTGGATCACCACCTTATTGTGGTGGAGGGGTTTACATGCTTGAATGATCATAGGAGCTATGTTGTCATAGGAGCTAATGTTGCCCCTGGTAGAGTCTCCCAAGGCAAATTGGTCCTAGGGGACGGGTCATATAAAGAGTGGTCCAAATAACCCCAATGAATAACAAGTTCAGGAATATGTGTACCTTGCCTAAATTAGGGTTATTGGGACCCCTTTCCTGGAGCCAGGTCCAGGGATGGGGTTCGTCAGCAAGCATCTGGTGGTCGAGTGCTTTCCCATGGTGCTCGACCGGGCCTGGACCGAAGGAGCTATATGGGTCCCCCCTTAAATGGTCTCACAACCTGTGGGACTGGCAGGAATAGGGGTTCAGGCATTGGGAATAGGTGCAGTGGCCGGACCCACGTTACTACACTGGGGGGGCTCCCCCCCCTCACCCATGTATGTTGGTGTTTTCTCCGGTGGACGAAAGGGTAGCTTCGTAGGTGGCATTTCCATGTTCTCCCCATGTCCGCATGGGTTTCCTCCATGACAGAGCCATGGATGAGCACACAGACATGAGGAGAACATGGAAACGCCACCCAAACCTGGATTCCCAGCGCTGAGAGATGACGTGCAAGCGAACCACTCCATCGCCTTTAATTATAGCCCTTAATTAAAATCCATCCATTATCTTCCTTTATCCTCTACTAGGGTCATTAGGGGGTAACCCATGCCCATCCAAGGGAGAACGTTTCGGGCGCTGGGCAGATACACCCAGGACAGGGTGCCAATCTATCACTGGGCACACTCACTCACACAGACACACACACTAACACACTCCATATGGGGCAATTGATCTATGTTTTCAGAGAACCCGGAGGAAACCCACACAGACACGGGGAGAACATGGAAACTCCACCCTAATCAGGATTCCAACCTGGATTTCCAGCGCTGAGAGACGAACATGCAAGCAAACGACTACGTCACCGTGCCGCCCTTAATTAAAACCTATTCCCCTCATTCTGATTAATCTGTATGTACTTACATCCATCACTCTTATTACGTCATGCTCCTACTTTTAAGGGTTTCGGAAAACGTACGTCACCCTCTTACCGTATTAGTAATTTACACAACTAAGCAGCTGTGCTTTGACTAGGGTACCATTTTTTCCCCCCCATAACCACCTTTAACCTCCAGAACAGCGGGAGGGCTGTGTTGTAAATGGCCATCAGTCTTATTTTAATCAAGTAAAGTGCTTCAGCCAGTCTGCATGGTGAATTTGTTTAATTAGCGGTGAGGCAATGGCTGAATTCCTCTTTAAAGCAGCTTTCGGAAAAAGAGCTGCTTCGAGTGTTTCATTTAACGGAAAAAAAAAAAAACCCAACAAAAAACCCATCTGACCTTCAGCGAACACGCTCGCAAATAAAGTTGAAGGCATGGTTACCACTGTGCATAATTAAAGGAGGTCCGAAGGCTTTTCATTGCTGTGAGGATTTGTCTTTTTTAAAGTTGTCGACAAGGCACTTTTTATTTTTTTCAAGTTGTCTTTTCTTTTTAGTGAGACACAAGCGGCAACCTCTGACCTTAGCTGCCTATTAGCTTCATCAGTGCGATGTGGGCTTTCTACTGACCTGGGACTAATGAAAGTGCAGTGTACAAAGTAAACGCTTCAGCGACTGAGTCAGGAACTATAAATAGTCTCGCAAAACAAATTGGCAGTAAAAAGAAGTAGTAAAGAGCCGCCGTAATTAGAAAGGGCTTGCTGTTGTGCTTCGGCGGCAAAGCTAGCCTTAATTAACCTGAAGCTAACCTTGATATGAGCAATATGTTCCGCCAGCACTGAGAATATAGTCGACCTTGTAAACAAACAAAAAAAAAAAAAAAAGTAGGGCACTTGCCGAGCTGAAATCGACGGAGGAAATGGACGCAATGTTTAAACTAGGGTGACCAAACATCCGTATTTCCCGAGACACAGAGCCATGGAGGAGCACTCGGACATGTGGAGATCGTGGAAACTCCACCCAAATCGGGATTCCAACCTGGATTCCCAGCACTTGGGTGGCAAAGCTAGCCTTAATTCACCTAAAGCTAACCTTGATATGAGCAATATGTTTCCGCCAGCACTGAGAATATAGTCGACCTTGTAAACATTTTCATTCATTCATTCATTATCTCCCGCTTATCCTCTATTAGGGTCGCGGTGGGGTTTTCCCCATGCCCATCCAGGGGAGAACGTCTCAGGCGCTGGGCAGATACACCCAGGACAGGACACCAATCCATTGCTGGGCACACACTCACTCACACAGACATACTCTTTATGGGGCAATTTTGAGAATTCAATTGACTTGATCCATGTTTTTGGACTGTGGGAGGAAACCGGAGAACCCGGAGAACCCGGAGGAAACCCACACAGACACGGGGAGAACATGGAAACGCCATCCAGATGGGGATTCGAACCGGGAATCCCTAGTGCTGAGAGGCGAACGTGCTAACCACTAAGCCACCGTGCCGCCCACCTTGTAAACAAATGAAAAAAAAGTGTAGGGAACTTGACGAGCTGAAATCGACGGAGGAAATGGACGCAATGTTTAAACTAGGGTGACCAAACATCCGTATTTCCCTGGACACAGAGCCATGGAAGAGCACTCGGACATGAGGAGAACGTGGAAACTCCAACCAAATCGGGATTCCAACCTGGATTCCCAGCACTTGGGTGGCAAAGCTAGCCTTAGTTAACCTGAAGCTAACCTCCCAATATGTTTCCGCTAGCACTGAGAATATAGTCGACCATTAAAAAAAAAAAAAAAAAAAAGTAGGGCAATTGCTGAAATGGACGGAGGAAATGGACGGAATGTTTAAACTAGGGGGACCAAACTTCCGTATTTCCCAGGACATGTCTGTATTTCACTTCCTGTCCCGGGGTTTTTTTGAAAAATTGAGGAAATTTCCTGGTTTTTAAATGACCTTCATTGGACCATTAAATTTACAGACACTAGGGCACTGCATGTCAGTCCGCAAGCAACACGCCGAAGCGCAAGTGTATGTTTACCGACCATGTTTACCGGGTCGGTCCTTGTGCACAGTGTGCAAAGCAGGCACATATGTCCCGATATCCAATGGACATTTCACACAAGAGGTATTTTTTGTTAATTGGCTAATTTCTTCATTTATTTTTCCAATAGCTGATTGTTAATTAGTTCATTTGTTAACAAATTCTTTTCCAACTACAGAACAGACAATATTTGGTTCATTACTGAGGGCAACTGAGTATCAAGTGTTATTTGGAGTTGACTTTTGTTGTTACGTGAGGGATGTATAGATGATACATTATCAAAGTCAAAGTCAAAGTCAAAGTAGGCTTTATTGTCAATTCCTTCACATGTTCTATACATACAAAGTAATCGAAATTACGTTCCTCGCTGTCCCACGGTTACAGACATTTATGACATTTAGACATAAAACAAGAAAGTGAAATACAGTGTGGTGTAACGGAATTTAACGGTAAAAAAGTTTAAATACTATGATTATGTAGTGGCGGCACGGTGGCTTAGTGGTCAGCATGTTCTCCTCTCAGCACTAGGGATTCCCGGTTCGAATCCCCATCTGGGTGGAGTTTCCATGTTCTCCCCGTGTCTGTGTGGGTTTCCTCCGGGTTCTCCGGGTTCTCTGGTTTCCTCCCACAGTCCAAAAACATGGATCAAGTCAATTGAATTCTCAAAATTGCCCCATATAGAGTGTGTGTGTGTGAGTGAGTGTGTGCCCAGCGATGGATTGGCGCCCTGCCCTTGGTCTATCTGCCCAGCGCCCAAAATGTTCTCCCCTGGATGTGCTGGGGAACCCCACCGCGACCCTAATAGAGGATAAAGCGGAAGATAATGAATGAATAAATGATTATGTAGTGACAATGAAAGGCAATGACAATGAAAGGCGAATTAAATGGTAACAGTAATGATAATAATAATAATAATAATAATAATAATAATAATAATAATAATAATAATAATAATAATAATAATAATAATAACTATAACTATAGTAATAATAGAAATTACAATAAGAATAATACATAGTAGTAGCAATAATAATAATGCTAATAATAGTAAAAATACTACTACTACTACTACTATTATTAATAATAATAATAATAATAATAATAATAATAATAATAATAATTATAATAATAATAATAATAATAATAATAAATAATAATAAATATAAATATATATTATATATAAGTAATAAATAATAATAATAATAATATATGATTTGTACAGTAGTAGTAAAAATATAGACCTGAGTTTGTGTTATAGAGTGTTATTCACAGTCACAGTATTATTTCTTTCATTGTGCTTTTCATTCATTACAGGAAATGTTACCCATATACTATAGAATAATTTTACTGACCCCCCCCCCCCTGCTCCAAGATGTTCTGGTTTTCACAAATGAAAGTATGGTCAAACTATTTGAACGCTTGGTCGCTGCGCTAAGCGTGAGGAAGCCATATGTTTTTTTTTGAAAGAGCTATGCTAACAAGTTGACACCTAAGGGGGGGGGGGGGGGGTTAGAACGGCTTTTCGGATTCGTCTGAGAATGGACCCGAGGCTTTATGTGCAAAATGGTGTTAATGAGACAGTTTGAAACGTGTTAATGGCAGAAAAGTGTGAGATTTCTGACACTAGTTATCGTAAACCGGGGGGGGGGGGGGCTGGTGGGGCGGCTATTTGTCTTAGCTTGTAGTAATGAACGTCATGTCCGTAATGTTGTAAGACGTACAAGTCTTCAAATGTCTTTTTGAGATGAGATTTTTATAGAATTACTTTTAGTGATTAGCATGTTCTCCTCTCAGCGCTAGGAATTCCTGGTTCGAATCTCCATCTGGGTGGAGTTTCCTCCAGGTTCTCTGGTTTCCACCCACAGTCCAAAAACATGGCTCAAGGTCAACTGAATTCTCCAAATTGCCCCATATAGAATGTGTCTGTGTGAGTGAGTGTGTGTCCAGTGATAGATAGGCATCCTGTCCTGGGTGTATCTGCCCAGCGCCTGAAACGCGCTCCACTAGATGGGCATGGGGAACCCCCCCCCACGATCCTAATAGAGGATAAATCGGAAGATAATGGATGGATGGACTATTGATCCCCAGGGGGAAATTGCAGTATTTACAGATGCCCCATTTCTTAGTGTTCATTCATTTATTCATTCATCCATCGTATTATCTTCCGCTCTATCCTCTACTAGGGTTGTGGGGGGGGTTCCACATGCCCATCCAGGGGAGAACGTATCAGGCGCTGGGCAGATACACCCAGGACAGGGCGTCAATCTATCGCTGGGCACACACTCACTCACACAGACACACTCTATATGGGGCAATTTAGAGCATTCAATTTACCATATTTCCTGGACCATAAGGCGCACCGTATTATAAGGCGCAGTCTGAATTACGGACTCTATTTCTGTATTTGACCTACGTATAAGGCGCACCGTACTATAAGGCGCAGTGTGAATTACGGACTCTATTTCTGGACGGTACTTATTCTGTACGGCACCGTATTATAAGGCACTTGCTAAAACATACGATCTACAAGAAAAGTAAAGGATGCAAAACGCTGATTTATAATTAAAGTTTATTCTACTATTTGACAAACACATTATATTAATCACTCTTCTCCCACAAATCCATCAAAGTCCTCGTCTTCTGTGTCTGAATTAAAAGCTACACTCCGGTGTTCCCCCTCATCAATGTCTGAGTCCGTCCCGTCACCAGGCGGCTGTTCAGCAATGATGCCGGCTTTCGCGAAAGCTCGGACAACAGTTACAGCAGAAACCTTAGCCCAGGCCTCCACAATCCATTCACCGACGGTGGTGTAACTCGCCCGCCGCTGCCTCCGAGTTTTAGTAAACGTGTGTTCGCCGTCTATCATCCATCGCTCCCACGCCGCCTGCAACTTTACCTTAAACGCCCCGTTTATGCCAATGTCCAGCGGTCGGAGTTCTTTATTTAATCCTCCCGGAATGACGGCAAGTTCCGAATTCATTTTCTTCACTCGGCTTTTCTGTGAGATGAGCGCGCATGGAGTCACAGATGATTCTGATTCAGATCAGCAGGGACGGTGATGTGTGGAAAAAAACCACCCGGTCGCACAACAATACTTTTATAGATTTTGGAACTCAGTACACGTATAAGGCTTATTATCCGATTTCTGGGAAAATTTTAAGCTTTCATGTGCGCCTTATAGTCCGGAAAATACGGTACCTTGAATTCATGTTTTTGGACTGTGGGAGGAACCCGGAGAACCCATAGGAAACCCACATGGACATGGGGAGAACATGGAAACTCCACCCAGATTGGGATTCGAACTGGGAATCCCTAGCACTGACAGGCAATGTGCCTTTCATTATTATCTCAGCTCATTATCTTCTGCTTAATTCTCTACTGAGGTCATGGGGGGGGTTTCCCATGGCCATCCAGGGTAGAACATATTGGGCGTTGGGCATATACAGCATGGACAGGGCGTCAATCTATCACTGGACACACACATACACACACACACACACACACATTCTCTCTATATGGGGCAATTTGGAGAATTCAATTGACCTTGATCCATGTTTTTGGACTGTGGGAGGAAACCGGAGAACCTGGAAAATCACACGGACACGGGGAGAACATGGAAACTCCACCCAGATTGGGATTTGAACTGGGAATCCCTATCACTGAGAGGAGAACATGCTAACCACTAAGCCACTGTGCTGCCCCAATTAATCAACTAATTAGTGGTAATGAGTTAATTTGTTTTCTATGGATAAATTGCCCATTTTCTACAAAATTTTCAACTTCAAAATCGGAAATAAATTTAGGATAAAGTAATTTAACACAAAAATTCATATGTGGCTTGTTTCTTATGTCTTTTCAGCATGATGTTATTTTTTATTACAGTTAAATGTGTCCCCACACTTTTGGCAACATGGTGTATCTGCGTTTACACCTGCGTGTCGGCCGAATAACAGTTGCTTGTGTGTTTGGAGAGGATTAAACGATCTCTCCACTGGGTGAATGAGCACAAATACACAGAATCCTGCTCATTTATGCCACTGTTGAACCTTTTGTAAGGTCTGTAATTCACAATCACACACAGTGAAGCAAGACTACCAGAAAGGAGATTACTGAAAACTCAAAAAGAATAAAAAAAAAATACAAAAACTACTCACATAGATAAAAACAAAGAAACACAAACTATACAGAGTTTATAGGGTCGCAGGTGGGTTCCGCATGCCCATCCAGGGGAGAACGTATTGGCCACTGGGCAGATACACCCAGGACACCCAGGTCATCCCTGAGGGTTAGCCATGGTTATTAAGGTCTGGCTGCTCTGGCTGTTCATTATATCCATCCATTATCTTCTGCGTTATACTCTATTAGGGTCACGGGAGGTTCTCCATATCCATCCAGGGGAGAATGCCTCAGGCACTGGGCAGATACACCCAGGACACGGCGCCAATCTATCACTGGGCACACACTCACTCACTCTATATGGGGCAATTTGGAGAATTTAATTGACCTTGATCCATGTTTTTGGACTGTGGGAGGAAACCATTAACTTGGAGGAAACCCACACAGACACGGGGAGAACATGGAAACACCACCTAGATTGGGATTCGGATCTGGAATCCCTAGCGCTGAGAGGAGAACATGCTAACTACTAACTGCCCGATGACCGACATCCATTTATTATCTTTCGTTTTATCCTCTACTAGGGTCGCTGGGGGGGGGGTTTCCCCATGCCCATCCAGGGGAGAATGTTTTGCGCGATGGGCAAATACAGCCAGGACAGGGCGCCAATCTATCACTGGGCACAGACTTACTCACACAGACACACTCTATATGGGGCAATTTGGAGAATTTAATTGACCTTGATCCATGTTTTTGGACTGTGGGAGGAAACCATTAACTTGGAGGAAACCCACACGGACACAGGGAAAACATGGAAACACCACCTAGATTGGGATTCGGACCTGGAATCCCTAGCGCTGAGAGGACAACATGCTAACTACTAACCGCCCGATGACCGACATCCATCCATTATCTTCCGTTTTATGGTCGCGGGGGGAAGAGGGGGGGTTCCCCATGCCCATCCAGGGGGAGAATGTTTTGCGCGATGGGCAAATACACCCAGGACAGGGCACCAATCTATCACTGGGCACACACTCACTCACACAAACACACTCTATATGGGGCAATTTGGAGAATTCCATTGACCTTGAGCCATTTCTTTTTTGGACTGTGGGTAGAAACCAGGAAACACACGCAGACAAGGGGAGAACATGAAAACTCTACCCAGATTGGGATTCCTGGAATCCCTAGCGCTGAGAGGAGAACATGAATTAAGGAGAACATGAGAACATTTAAAAACTCACCTTCTAAACCTTTCTCAATTCAAAATTTTCCTAGAAATCTGCTACTTTCCCCTTTAATTACTATAATCTGCAGGTGGACGGCACCTTATTCCGATTTGGGTGGAATTTCTGTGTTCTCCCCGTGTCCATTCATCCATTATCTTCCGCTTTAGCCTCCACTAGGGTCGCACGGGGGGGGGGGTCCCCATGCCCATGCCCACACCCTTCCAAGGGAGAACGATATGGGTGCTGGGCAGATACACCCAGGACAGGGGGGAACAGGCAATTATCAGCAGCATCTATCCAGGGGAAAATGTTTTGCGCGATGGGCAAATACACCCAGGACAGGGCGTCATTCCATCACTGGGCACACACTCACTCACTCACACAAACACACTCTATATGGGGCAATTTGGAGAATTCCATTGACCTTGAGCCATTTCTTTTTTGGACTGTGGGTAGAAACCAGGAAACACACGCAGACAAGGGGAGAACATGAAAACTCTACCCAGATTGGGATTCCAACCTGGAATTCCTAGCGCTGAGAGGAGAACATGCTAACCATTGAGCCACTGTGTCACCCTGGAAGCATACAGTTGTCCAAAAAACATGGTTTAGTGCTTGTTTTTGACCCCAGAAGCAATGGTACCAATCGAAACATCGAAATCTGATGATTTGGAAAGTGTTTCAAAACTTTGGTGCAGTTAGAGTACCTGATCCCCACTCTGCATGTACCCGTCCACTTTTATTACACACTCCGATCCGAGGAAGAAAATCAACAACAATGTTTGAAAAATGTTTAAGGGCAAATCTGCTGCTTACTGCTAAATTTAGAAAGCGCTGCTGGCGGAGTTTACTGATGTGTTAGCCATAAAGCTAACACCTGTTTTAGCCTTCAGAACTGCATTAGCATAATCCATTTCAGACGCTTTTCACATTCTGAATACATTTTTCTCCATGAAAATAAAATCTACCATAGAGGGCGTCGGACTGAGGACCGTTTAGCAGTGTCTTTTAAAATATTGCATCTGCAGCATTTAGCAACTTAATAGATGGATTTTTACTTAAAAAAAAACACTTTAAAAACTCACCTTCTAAACCTTTCTGAATTCAAAAATTTCCTAAAAATCTGCTACTTTCCCTGCTAACTACTGCTAACTACTGCTAACTACTAACCGCCCGATGACCAACATCCATCCATTATCTTCCGTTTTATCCTCTACTAGGGTCGCTGAGGGGGGGGGGGGTTCCCCATGCCCATCCAGGGGAGAATGTTTTGCGCGATGGGCAAATACACCCAGGACAGGACGCCAATCTATCACTGGGCACACACTCACTCACACAAACACACTCTATATGGAGCAATTTGGAGAATTCCATTGACCTTGAGCCATTTCTTTTTTGAACTGTGGGTAGAAACCAGGAAACACACGCAGACACGGGGAGAACATGAAAACTTCACCCAGATTGGGATTCGGACCTGGAATCCCTAGCGCTGAGAGGAGAACATGAATTAAGGAGAACATGAGAACATTTAAAAACTCACCTTCTAAACCTTTCTGAATTCAAAATTTTCCTAGAAATCTGCTACTTTCCCCTTTAATTACTATAATCTGCAGGTGGACGGCACCTTATTCCGATTTGGGTGGAATTTCTGTGTTCTCCCCGTGTCCATTCATCCATTATCTTCCACTTTAGCCTCCACTAGGGTTGCGGGGTGGGGGTCCCCATGCCCATCCAAGGGAGAATGATTTGGGTGCTGGGCAGATACACCCAGGACATGGGGGGACTGGCAATCTATTACTGGGCACACACTCACTCACACACACATTCTATATGGGGCAATTGCTAATAAGTGCTGATAAAGAAAAGTCAGCTTAAAATGGAATTTATTGATGTAAATGATAATTAATATATAATACCAAACAAAAGTTTGAAAACACATGAGGATTTTAAGCATTCCAGTATTTTTTATTGGGCGGCACGGTGGCTTAGTGGTTAGCATGTTCTCCTCTCAGTGCTAGGGATTCCCGGTTCGAATCCCCATCTGGGTGGAGTTTCCCCGTGTCTGCGTGGGTTTCCTCTGGGTTCTCCGGTTTCCTCCCACAGTCCAAAATCGTGGAATTAATGGGTTGAGAATTGGCTGCTCTGAATTGCCTTTACATAGTGTACATGTGTCTTTGTGAGTAACTGACAAACTTTTTAAGCAAGGAACCAGTGTTTAAAGGTTAAAAACACTGGATGGGCATGGAGAACATCCTCCCCACCCGTGTGTTTGTGTGAGTTCCCGGTTCGAATCTCCATCTGGGTGGAGTTTTCATGTTCTCCCCGTGTCCACGTGGGTTTTCTCCGGGTTCTCCGGTTTCCTCCCACAGTCCAAAAACATGGATCAAGGTGAAATGAGTTCTCCAAATTGCCCCATATAGAGTGTGTCTGTGTGAGTGAGTGTGTGCCCAGTGATAGATTTGTGCCCTGTCGTGGGTGTATCCGCCCAGCGCCTGAAACTTTCTCTCCTGGATTGGCAT
>JAFMOD010000860.1:288059-307065 GCA_019802435.1 Corydoras maculifer | reverse complement strand
ATTAAGTGGAAGATAATGAATGAATGACCAAACTTTGTAAATCGCGATTAATCTGAAAAACAACGAATCAGATCATCCCTACCCCCACCCTTCATTTCAAGTGCTTTCACTCACCCTGTCACCCCCTACAGTAACTATATAGCGCACCCTGTCTTTATATCCAGCTCCATCTCTTAAAAAACACCTCCTCATAACCCTTTGGTCTTTTTTTCCCTCGCTTTGCGTTTTTTATCACCTCCCAGAAAATTAACGTATCAATGACATCATGACGGTGTTAAGGCATCTTAACACCACCCTGTGTGTATCTGCCCAGCACCCGAAACGTTCTCCCCTGGGGATGGGGGACCCCCCCTCACGCCCCCCGACCCTAGTGAAGGGTTAAGTGAAAGATAATGAATGAATGACCAAACATTGTAAATCGATAAATCAGATCATCCCTACCCCCACCCTTCATTTCAAGTGCTTTCACTCACCCTGTCACCCCCTACAGTAACTATATAGCGCACCCTGTCTTTATATCCAGCTCCATCTCTTAAAAAAACACCTCCTCATAACCCTTTGCTCTTTTTTTCCCTCGCTTTGCGTTTTTTATCACCTCCCAGAAAATTAACGTATCAATGACAGCATGACGGTGTTAAGGCACCTTTACACCACCCTGTGTGTATCTGCCCAGCACCCGAAACGTTTTCCCCTGGGCATGGGGAATCGCGATTAATCTGAAAAACGATAAATCAGATCATCCCTACCCCCACCCCCCATTTCAAGTGCTATCACTCACCCTGTCACCCCCTACAGTAACTATATAGCGCACCCTGTCTTTATATCCAGCGCCATCTCTAAAAAAACACTTCCTCATAACCCTTTGCTCTTTTTTCCCCTCGCTTTGCGTTTTTTTTCTCCTCGTAGAAAAGCATCCAGTCTGATGAGCTTCAAAGGTGTCACCGGAAACCACTCTTTTCATCAAAGTGCTTCGAGCTCGGTCTGAAGCTCTGCGTCTAATACAGATTCTGCCGCTGAGGGGAGGAACAAAATTGGGCACTTGCACACTTACTGGCACATAATTGATGAATGAAAGGGAGACCTTTCGAGACTGGAGGCAATTACTAAGTATCTTGACTGCTCTCTTAGCAGTTGGCATTAAGAGGCTTTATAATAGACGCAGCGATCAGATAACTTCGCCGTGAATAGCGTTGTCATTTTCACAGAGTCCGGCTTCATTTGCAACGTTATTACTGTTCACGTGCATGGTACATTCTCATTTCTGTCATTATGCTGGGATAGTCCAGCGCAGAGGTTCTTAAACTGTGGTACGTGTAGTAACAATGGTGGTACGCAAAGATAAGGGTTTGGATATTCTATACATCCATCCATCCATTGTCTTCCACTTTATCATCTACTAGGTTCGAGGGGGAGGGTGGGTTCCCCATGCCCATCCAGGGGAGAACGTTTCAGATGCTGGGCAGATACACCCAGGACAGGATGCCAACCTATCACTGGGCACACACTCACTCACACACACAGACACACTCTATATGGGGCAATTTGGAGAATTCAATTGACTTGATCCATGTTTTTGGACTGTGGGAGGAAACCGGAGAACCCAGAGGAAACCCACGTGGACGCGGGGAGGACATGGAAACCCCACCCAGATTGGGATTCAAACCGGGAATCCCTAGCGCTGACAGAAGAACATGCTAATCACTAAGCCACCATGCCGCCCTGCTTCAAAAACAGGTATTATGCAAATTAGGCGATGATGTCATTTAGCGGCAAATGGTGGCTTAGTGGTTAGCACGTTCAATGTTCTCCCCGTGTAGGTTTCCTCCGGGTTCTCTGGTTTCCTCCCACCGTCCAAAAACATGGATCAAGGTCAATTGAATTCTCCAAATTGCCCCTATATAGAGTGTGTCTGTGTGAGTGAGTGTGTGCCCAGTGATAGATTGGCGTACTGTCCTGGGTGTATCTGTCCAGCGCATGAAACGTTCTCCCCTAGATGGGCATGGGGAACCCCCCCCCCCCCCCGCGACCCTAGTAGAGGATAAAGTGGAAGGTAATTGATGGATGGATGTCATTTAGCAACTTCTAGTGACTTTTAGGACAGCCAATAGCTACTTTCCTTACTGAGGAGTTGGTAGCACTGCAGAGAGCATATATTGTATTAATAACTTGTATGATTTTGCGGTCATTGATTACAAGACCGGCACGGTGGCTTAGTGGTTAGCATGTTCTCCTCTCAGTGCTGGGGATTCCCGGTTCGAATCCCAATCTGGGTGGAGTTTCCATGTTCTCCCCGTGTCTGCGTGGGTTTCCTTTGGGTTCTCTGGTTTCCGCCCACAGTCCAAAAACATGGATCATAGATCAAGGTCAATTGAATTCTCCAAATTGCCCCATATAGAGTGTGTCTGTGTGAGTGAGCGAGTGTGTGCCCCGCAATAGATTGGCGTCCTGTCCTGGGTGTATCTGCCCAGCGCCCGAGACGTTCTCCCCTGGATGGGCATGGGAAACCCCAACCCTGCGACCCTAATAGAGGATAAAGCGGAAGATAATGGATGGATAATGGATGTTATTGTAAGTTTCTGCAATAAGAAGTTAGCGTTTGTTTTATGGACTATCAGTTCACTACTGTATATATTGTAAATGGTTGGTTATAAATACTGTAATACTTTCCGGAATCTCTAAACCGTTCACCCTATGCTAACCATAGCATGTGTTCCACCTTAGTACACACTCTATCACACATATAATACTCATATATAATATAATCTTACATATAATATAATCTTTGGTGACCCACCTCTATACCCTATGCTAATACTCACATATAATATAATCTTTAGTGACCCACCTCTATACCCTATGCTGCCAAAAGTATTTGCTCACCCTCCAAATGATCAGAATCAGGTGTTCCCCATCACCTCCATGGCCAGAGGTGTAGAAAACCAAGCACCAAGCCTGCAGACTGTTTTTACGAGCATTTGTGAAAGAAGAATGGGTCGCTCTCAGGAGCTCAGTGAGTTCCAATGTAGAACTGTATTAGGATGCCAACTGGGCAACGAATCCAGTTGTGAAGTTTCATCGATCCTTAATGTTCCACAGTCAACTGTCAGCTGGATTAGAAGAAGATGGAAGTGTTTGGGAATGACAGCAACTCAGCCACCAAGTGGTAGGCCATACAAACTGATGGAGCGGGGTCAGTGGATGTAGACGTGCATAGTGTGAAGAGGTCGCCAATCATTACAAAACTCCAAACTTCATGTGCAATGGGTTTCTGCATCCATACATCAACAAGTACCATGCAACGCGTCTGATACAGTGGTGTAAAGCACGCCGCCACTGGACTCTACAGCAGTGAAGACGCATTCTCAAAATTGTGCTTCTTCATCTTGCAATCTGACAGACGTGTCTGGGGTTGGCGGTTGCCAGGAGAACAGTACTTGTCTGACTGCATTGTGCCGAGTGTAACGTTTGGTGGAGGGGGGATTATGGTGTGGGGTTGTTTTTCAGAAGATGAGTTCCAGTGACCGGAACTCTGAATGCTTCAGCCAACCAAGACATTTTGGACAATTCCATGCTCCCAACATTGCGGGGAGAGTTTGGAGCCGGCCCTTTCGTCTTCCTCATGATGGTGCACCAGCGTACAAAGCAAGGTCCATAAAGACAGAGGACAGGGTCTGGTAACTGCTGGTGGAAGAGCGTTCTCCCACAAGGTTCCTCAAATATTCCTTAGAAGAAATAGACTTTCTAGTTACTGTTCGTGATTCTAAATCATTATTAATCTTTAAAATTTATTAAGTTCCTGTGAAGGTGTAGATCTCCGGGTTGGCGGTGTTGGGTTGGTGATCTGGGATCAGTCTGTGCTGGCATTTCAGCTCTTCACCAAGCTCATCATTAGTAGAGGGTGTGGCACTGAAATGATGCTGTTTCTGGGTGCCATCTCAACTAAGTACCCAGCAGTATCTGCCCTTATAGTTCTGCTGCTCTAGTCTGTGATGCCAGAGTCACATGATGCACTGTGTCAATCAAACTCTGATTATTATACTAATATAATAATTATATTATTATAATACTGGGCTTTATTAGCTCTAACTGCATTTCCTGTCTGTGTCGCTAATTTCCTGGAGGTGTTGTCAGATGAAGCACTGTGGCTACGACGATTACTGGATGGAACCTGGATATTAATTTGGACTGGTGGTCCTGCAGGACGCCCTCAATGGACTTATATAGTTTTCCAGTTGTTAGAGTTTTTCCAATTGTTAAATACGGGTCACCTGATCATCACGCAATCTGTACATGGCTGTCCTACACCGTTGATGCTGCCCGGCCGCTCAAGGAGTATGAGTCCCCCACTGAGTCTTGGTCCTCCCAAGGTTTCATCCTTAAAATATCAACATAACAGGGAGTTTTTTTCTAGCCACTGTCGCTTCAGCTTGCTCTTTGGGGTTTTCAAGGCTTACAACACTGTAAAGATGCTTTGTGACAATGTACTATTGTAAAAAGCGCTGTATAATTAAATTACTTGATCTTGAACTTGGTGTGGATGAAGCTGACTGGCCTGCACATTAACCCAATAGAACATCTCTGGGATGAACTACAGCAGAGCCTGAGAGCCAGGCCTTCATCAGTGTATGTGACACAATACCGGACAGAAGGACGGCACAACATTAAGTGCAGTTTTTAGTAATAGTTTATTATAGTTTATTCCTAGTTTATTATAGTTTATCCAACAAAAATACAGAAGCAAAAAACCAAAACGGAAATACAGATGCAAAAAAACAAAACGCGGAAGCAGTAAGCACACAAATCCACACGGGCGGCATAACCCGCGGCATAACCCGCCATGTCCTGGGAAAACACCCACCGTAATAATCTGTTGAGAAATAGAAACAGGAAAACAATCGGCGTGTCGGCGATGAGAACAATAAACAGGAGTCCGAAATGGAGTAGAGTTCATCCTATGAGAGAGCGAGAGCAATAGCCGGAAGCCGAGACGGGACTGAAATAGGAGAGGGGGTGGGAAAGGAAACGAGAAACAGCTGATCAGAACTCCGGTGATTGAGAACTAATAAAACCCTCAGACAAATTAGTGGGAAGTGCGGGTGAAACAGCAACAGAGGGGGCAGGTGTGACAGTACCCTCCCCAGTGGTGGTTGGGCTCCCATATAATTGTTGATATTAAAATGAATTAATTATGAACAGCAAAATAGTTCATGAGAATTGTAGTACTGTGTTTCTAATAGACATGTTAAAATTTATTAAAAGAATAAATAATAATACATGTAATAAATAAATAAATGTATTCATTCATTCATTATCTCCCGCTTTATCCTCTATTAGGGTCGCGGTGGGGTTCCCCATGCCCATCCAGGGGAGAGCGTCTCGGGCGTTGGGCAGATAGACCCAGGACAGGGTGCCAATCCATCGCTGGGCACACACTCACTCACTTAAACACACTCTATATGGGGCAATTTTAAGAATTCAATTGACTTGATCCATGATTTTAGACTGTGGGAGGAAACCGGAGAACCCGGAGGAAACCCACGCAGACACGGGGAGAACATGGAAACTCCACCCAAATAGGGATTCAAACCGGGAATCTCTAGCACTGAGAGGCGAACATGCTAACCACTAAGCCACCGTGCCGCCCATAAATAAATTCATTCATTCATTCATTATCTCCCGCTTATCCTCTATTGGGGTCGCGGTGGGGTTCCCCATGCCCATCCAGGGGAGAACGTCTCGGGCGCTGGGCAGATAGACCCAGGAGAGGGCGCCAATCCATCGCTGGGAACACACTCACTCACACAGACACACTCTATATGGGGCAGTTTGGAGGATTCAATTGACCTTGATCCAGGATCCATGTTTTTGGACTGTGGGAGGAAACCGGAGAACCCGGAGGAAACCCACGCAGACACGGGGAGAACATGGAAACTCCACCCAGATTGGGATTCGAACCGGGAATCCCTAGCGCTGAGAGGCGAACGTGCTAACCACTAAGCCACCGTGCCGCATAAATAAATTATTTAAATAAAAATAAAAATAATAATAATAACTAAAAATAAATAGGGCGGCACAGTGGCTTAGTGGTTAGCATGTTCTCCTCTCAGCACTAGGGATTCCCGGTTCCCCCATCTGGGTGGAGTTTCCATATTCTCCCCGTGTCTGCATGGGTTTCCCCCAGGTTCTCCGGTTTCCTCCCACAGTCCAAAAACATGGATCAAGGTCAATTGAATTCTCCAAATTGCCCCATATAGAGTGTGTTTGTGTGAGTGAGTGAGTGTTCCCAGCAAAAGATTGACGCCCTGTCCTGGATGTATCTGCCAAGCGCCCGAAACATTCTCCACTGGCATGGGGAACCTCACCCTACTAGGGAGTAGAGTTTAAAGGGGAAGATACTGGATGGATGGATGTTTTTTGATTTTAAATTGTTTAGTTTGTTTGCACCCCCCCCCCTCATTTTTTAGCACCAGCCACCACTGATGCTCCCTCCCAAGAAAGCGAGAGGAAGAAGAGAACCTACTCTTATGATGCGGTCGGTGGGCAGGCTTCTCAGGAAAATCAGTAATCAAGTGCGGATCCAATGTATCAGAACTTCCATCCCAGATACGCCCTTCAGGACCAAAACCTTCCCCATCCACCACATACTGGACGGTTGAACCCCTGTGGGGAGAATCCGACAAGGAGTACACAACCGCAAAGGCAGCCTGGCTAACCCTACCCTCCTGCTGAATGAAGTCAAAAGGCTTGAGCAGGGACTAATTAAATACCCGAGGTACCCTATTTCGGGACTTATGGTCCAGACGGTATGAAACGCCATTAATCTGCCGTAAGACCTTGAAAGGACCCAGGAATTGCGGAAGAAGCTTGCGAGACCCTCCACGAAATTCCACTAGTTGAGCTAAAGTCTGCAAGAGACCGGTGTAGTAAGACCCTCTCGATCCGTTGGCGCTCTTGACCCCAAATATTCTCACTACGCCGAAACCACTCATGCACCACAGGAGAAATGGAAGTTCAGGATGTCAAAGGGCAAATTGAAGCTGGTAACCCGGGATACATAGGAAAGGGACATTCCAATAGTGGAATGTCTGGAGGAGTTCTGGGAAATCTCGGCCCAAATCCAAACGTCCGAAGCGTTGTGAAAAGCAAATATACGAAGACATTTTCCCAGCTCTTTATTGGCTCTCTCGCAAAGTCTGTTACACTCTGGACACTAGTCACAGAGATGGCTGACATTAACAGGAAGTTATGGAGAAATTTGCCAGGTCAGAAGGAAAGAAGGTCAAAATTCATGTTAAAATGAAGCTCTTTTTGAAGAATTGCTTTTTGTTTGTGGCGGCACGGTGGTTTAGTGGTTAGCATGTTCTCCTCTCAGTGCTGGGGATTCCCAGTTCGAATCCCAATCTGGGTGAAGTTTCCATGTTCCCCCGTGTCCACGTTGGTTTCCTCCGGGTTCTCCGGTTTCCTCCCTCAGTCCAAAAACATGGGTTAAGGTCAATTGAATTCTCCAAATTGCCCCAAATAGAGTGTGTGTGTGTGAGTGAGTGTGTGCCCAGTGATAAATTGGCACCCTGTCCTGGGTATATCTGCCCAGCGCCTGAAACGTTCTCCCCTGGATAGGCATGGGGAACCCCCCCGCCACCCTAATAGAGGATAAAGCAGAAGCTAATGGATGGGTTCTTAATAAATACGGTGTCTTAGTGGTTAGCATGTTCTCCTCTCAACGCTACGGATTCCCAGTTTGAATCCCAATCTGGGTGGAGTTTCCTTGTTCTTCCCGTGTCCGCATGGGTTTCCTCCGGGTTCTTCGGTTTCCTCCCACAGTCCAAAAACATGGATCAAGGTCATCTGAATTCTCCAAATTGCCCCATATAGAGTGTGTCTGTGTGTGTGTCTGTGTGTCCAGCGATAGATTGGCGCCCTGTCCTGGGTGTACCTTCCCAGCGCCCGACATGTTCTCCCCTGGATGGGCATGAGGAACCCCCCCATGACCCTAGTAGAGGACAAAGCGAAAGACAATGGATGGATGGGTTCTTAATAAACACGCTGGTGTAGTGGTTAGTACGTTCTCCTCTCAGCGCTACGGATTCCCGGTTCGAATCCCAAGCTGGTATTTCGCGTTGGTTTCCTCTGGGTTCTCCGCTTTCTTCTCACAGTCCAAAAACATGGATCAAGGTCAATTAAATTCTCCTAAATTGCCCCATATAAAATATGCCTGTGTGAGTAAGTGTGTGTCCAGTGATAGACTGGCGCCCTGTCTTGGGTGTATCTGCCCAGTGCCTGAAACGTTCTCCCCTGGATGGGCATGGGGACCCCCCCCCCCACCCGTGACCCTAATAAAGGACAAAGTGGAAGATAATGATGGATGGATATGGTGTAGCTGAACTTCTTGGATCCAGGTCCGTCATTAGCATTCCTCCATCTCAGAATCGGAGCTTATAATGTATTCCACTGCATTTCATCTTCCCTCTCTGCTGTCTCCCCGTGTTGCCTTTTCTCATGGGTTCCTCATCCTCATCTGGCGGGCCCCCTACTCCCTTAACCTCGTTCTTCCTCCTCCTTCTACCTAATGCATTTTCTTCTTTATTGATCCGCCCCTCTGTCTATCTCCGACTCTATTTCTCGGCCTCTATCTGTATAAACGGCGACCAGCAGGGCAATATCCGAATGAGGAATATAAAGTGAGTAAACACCAGTATGTGGGCCTACACCTAAAGAATAACGATAACGTGGCTTCGTCCTCCATCTGTGTCCCTTCTTTCCTCTCGCCCCCCACGTTATCTCGATGTTGCTTACTGCCCTCTGTCCTGTGTCGTCCTCCAAATTGAATTATCCCGTAGACAGGGCGATAAAGGAAGGATTCGGGCCATTATGCACACACCATCTGCATTTACCGGCGAGTACACACAGGCAGCACCATCATTATACGAGCAGAGACACGGGTACGAATGTCTTCTCTATTTAGCGGGGACTGTTACACACCGTATTCTGATTAGGGGTGCGAATCTCTCAGTGTCTGGCGATTCGATTCGATTCTGATTTTTGAGGTCACGATTCGATTCCGAATCGATTTTTGATTCAGAAACGATTTTTTCAGTTCAAATGGTCTTTACATTTTTTGTAAATTATATGATTGACAAGATGAAACGACGATGTAAACAAACATTTATACTTTCAGGTTCCTTCCTGTATGAAATATTTTAGCATCATTTTATATTAATTAACTCATCCATTATCTTTCGCTTTATGCTCTATTAAGGTCGTGGGGGGGGTTCCCTATGCCCATCCAGGGGAGAAAGTTACGGGTGCTGGGCGGATACACCCCGGACAGGGCGCCATTCTATCACTGGACACACACTCACTCACACAGACACACTCTATATGGGGCAATTTGGAGAACTCAATTGACTTGATCCATGTTTTTGGACTGTGGGAGGAAAGCTGCCTGGCTTTTTTTTCACATAAAAAAACATCCATTGATGAACAAATAATTCTAAATATATTAATACACGGTTGGCTTAGTGGTGTGCATGTTCTCCTCTCAGTGCTAGGGAGTCCCGGTTCAAATCCCCATCTGGGTGGAGTTTCCATATTCTCCCCGTGTCCGCATGGGTTTCCTCCGGGTTCTCCGGTTTCCTCCCACAGTCCAAAAACATGGATCAAGTCAATAGAGTTCTCCAAATTGCCCCATATAGAGTGTGTCTGTGTGAATAAGTGTGTCCAGTGATAGATTGGTCTGATAGGTAGATCTGCCCAGCACCCGAAACGTTCTCCCCTGGATGGGCATGAGTAACCCCCCCCCCCCCCCCCCGCGCGCGACCCTAATAGAGGATAAAGCGGAAGATAATGGATGGATGGAGTATTAGGTTCGCTTAGCTGTCTGACTTTTTCTAACATAAAAAACATCCATCAATAAAAAAATAATTCTAAATATATTAAAACAAAAGTTTCCCATGGTGCATTAGCCTTTTATCGAAACTAAAATACAGACTTTACTGTCTGAGTGCATTTCGATTTTGCAAACTTATCCTTAAAAATAAAATCCATACTTCAGCCTTTTTAACTATATTGCACCAACATTCGCTACATTTACAAAACTTAACCTTAAGTATGGGTGGCACGGTGGCTTAGTGGTTAGCACGTTCGCCTCTCAGCGCTAGGGATTCCCGGTTCAAATCCCCATCTGGGTGGAGTTTCCATGTTCTCCCCGTGTCTGCGTGGGTTTCCTCCGGGTTCTCCGGTTTCCTCCCACAGTCCAAAAACATGGAACAAGTTAATTGAATTCTCAAAATTCCCCCCTATAGTGTGTGTCTGTGTGAGTGAGTGTGTGCCCAGCGATGGATTGGCGCCCTGTCCTGGGTCTATCTGCCCAGCGCCTGAGACGTTCTCCCCTGGATGGGCATGGGGAACCCCACCGCGACCCCAATAGAGGATAAGCAGGAGATAATGAATGAATGAACCTTAAGTATTAAATATATTTTAAACTTCTTTTAGTTCATGGTGATGTCACGCCAAACGGGCTTCGTGCATTTGTCGTATTTGTCGTAAATCAATTGGGAGGACGACACAGGACAGAAACGGTTTACAACGAGTGTGAAATGAAATTCGTACTCACGTCGAGCTCTCTCTCTTTCTGGCTTTAAAACCCAAACACCGGCTTTTAACGACGACGATGACGGGGGGGGGGGGGGTTCAAATCCCGCTCTCCCCCCACTCCCACTCCATGCTTCGCGCTAGCATGAACTAACATACTCGCGAACCACAACGGGAGCTGGCTAACGAGCGTGCTGTACAGTGGCCGAGTGGATCTGTGATGCGATATGCAGTACGCTCAGGCGGGGGCGCCAAAAATGAAACTTAATATATATATATATATATATATATATATATATATATATATATATATATATATTTTGTTTTTTAAATCGATTCATTTTGAATCGATTCCCAATTGCCTGGACTATGAATCGCGATTCATTGAAGAATCGATTTATTTCAGCACCCCTAATTCTGACCCACCAAGCAAGAAGCAGCCGTCCAACGAATCCACTGTGCTGTTTACCTGAAGAGTAAACTTTTCCGACTCGCTCTCTCTCTCTGTCTCTGTCTCTCTCTCTCTCCAGGTCCTAGTAGATGTTTTCCCTTTTGTACCTGCACAGATGGTTTGCAGTGGCTCCTCTATGTCTTCATTATGCACCCAATTACTGAGGGAAGATGGCCACAATTACTGTCGACAGCTAGTGCCTCCGCTCTGGCGCTCAATATTTATTAATGCTGCACCTGCAGCAGGAAGGCCAGGATGCCTCTTCCTGCCAAAACACCTCTTAAACCCTCGCTTTCGTTTTAATATAGCGTTGATTGAATTTTTCACAGACGCATAATAAGGAAGTTCTGCGCGATGACATCACTGATGTGTGAAGTTCAGGTGGATAATGTACACGATATCGTCAGAAGTATTCGCTTGAGGAAAAGGTTTCGGGCGCTGGGCAGATATATCGCTGGGCACACACTCACTCACAAACACACGAACACACTCTATATGGGGCAATTTGGAGAATCCAATTGACCTTGATCCATGTTTTTGGACTGTGGGAGGAAACCGGAGAACCCGGAGGAAACCCACACGGACACGGGGAGAACATGGAAACTCCACCCAGATTGGGATTCGAACCGGGAATCCCTAGAGCTGAGAGGAGAACATGCTAACCACTAAGCCAGCTTAGGTGATGTTCCATTCCTAATCCATAGGGTTCAATATGACGTGGGGTCACCCTTTACAGCTAGAACAGCTTCAACTCTGTTGCGTTTGCCCCTGGTCCTTTAATAAGGAGCGGTAGGGAGTGGTAGCTCAGTGTTTAGGGCGTTGGGCTATCAATCTGAAGGTTGTGGGTTCAAATCCCAGGTCCACTGAAGTTACCAGTGTGGGTCCTTGAGCAAGTCCTTAACCCTCATTGCTCCAGGGATGTTGTGATTAACCCTGTGCTCACCTTGTAAGTCGCTTTGGATAAAAGCGTCCAATAAATAACCAAATGTAAATGTAATGTAAATGTAATAAATGCTGTTTATGCTCAGCACGTTGCCTCACTCCATTCTGCTCATTTATGTGCATGTGGGTGGTGGATGATGCTCAGTACTGCAGTGATACTGACATGGTGGTGGTGTGTGAGTGTGTGTTGTGCTGGTACGAGTGGATCAGACACAGACAGAGAACAGAACACCAATCAGAACATACACTCAGCGGCCATTTTATTAGGTTCAGTTTCTCCACTGATCATATAGATGGACTTTGTAGTTCCATTCTGTAGTCCATCTGTTTCTCTACATACTTTGTTAGTGCGCTTTAGTATGTTCTCTGATGATGGGAGGTATTAGTGTGACTCACCGGGAGGTATTAGATGGTGGATGAGTCTCAGTACTGCAGTGATACTGACATGGTGGTGCTGTGTGAGTGTGTGTGAGTCTCTATGTTTCTTTTTCTTCTGGGTTTTCCAATTTCCTCCCACAGTCCAAAAACGTGGATTCAAGGTGAATTGGCTACTCCTAATTGCCACTATATACACTCACCGGCCATTTTATCAGCTCCACCTCCTCAGTTCTACACTCACTGTGTGTGTTTTCAGTTCCACTGATCATATAGATGGATTTTGTAGTCCTACAGTAACGTTCTGTAGTCCATCTGTTTCTCTACATACTTTGTTAGTGCGCTTTAGAATGTTCTCTGATCTGTTCGGGGTGGATGAGTACTGCAGTGATACTGACACGGTGGTGGTGTGTGAGTGTGTGTTGTGCTGGTACGAGGGGATCAGACACCGAACACCAATCAGAACATACAGGTGTCTGATCCACTCGTACCATCATCCACCACCCTAATAATACCTGCTCTGTGGGGGTCTTGATCATCGGAGAACATACTAAAGTGGACTAACAAAGTAGAAAGACAGATGGACTACAGAATGGAACTGTAGAACTACAAAGTCCATCTATATGATCAGTGGACAAACAATGAGCCGTAACTAATAAAATGGCCGGTGAGTGGATGACACCATCTGCTGGATTGTTGAACAATAAGTATTCACACACATGTTCTAGAACACATCTGCTTCACACCTGGGAGACATTTGGCAGTGCTATCTTCATGTGAGTCATGTTGGATGATGCAGGGCTTTCATCTGAGGCATATGTTGCCCTCATCTTGGAATCTGGAACATGATGCCCAAATGCCCACCGCCCGAAGATGCTGAAACAGAGTGATACAAAAAAGAAAAGGACTGAATCCAAAGTGCTGTTATTGGCTTTTAAACGTCAGCAGCTCAAGTGTGGTGCAGATAGAACAAAGACCCTGAAGGTTTATTTAGTATTATTAATAAAATAGGCTTTGGCAACAATGATGCATCCATTTGGGGGCAATATGGAGAACTTAATTAATTTTGATCCATGTTTTTGGACTGTGGGAGGAAACCGAAGAACCCGGAGGAAAACCAAGTGGACACGGGGAGAACATGAAAACTCCACCCAGATTGGGATTCGAACCGGGAATCACTAGTGCTGAGAGGAGAACATGCTAACCACTAAGCTACCGTGTTTATTGAGAACCCATCCATCTATTATCTTCCGGTTTATCCTCTACTAGGGTCGTGGGGGGAGGAGGGGTTCTTAATGCCCATCCAGGGGAGAACGTTTCAGGCGCTGGGCAGATACACCCAAAAGAGGATGCCAACCTATCACTGGGCACACACTCACTCACACAGACACACTCTATATGGGGCAATTTGGAGAATTCAATTGCCTTGATATATGTTTTTGGACTGTGGGAGAAAACCGGAGAACCCGGAGGAAACCCATGCGGACACAGGGATTATACCTAATATACATATTTATATATAATTAATATATTGTCCATCCATCCATCCATTATCTCCCGCTTTATCCTCTATTAGGGTCATGAAGAGGGGAATCCCCATGCCCATCCAGGGAAGAACATTTCGGGCACTGGGCAGATACACCCAGCACAGGGCGCCAATCTATCGCTGGGCACACACTCACACACACAGACACAGTCTATATGGGGCAATTTGGAGAACTCAATTGACTTGATCCATATTTTTGGACTGTGGGAGGAAACCAGAGAACCCAGAGGAAACCCACACGGACACGTGGAGAACATGGAAACTCCACCAGATTGGGATTTGAACCGGGAATCCCTAGTGCTGAGAGCCGAACATGCTAACCACTAAGCCACCGTGCCGCCCTGTAACAATGAGGACTTTTTAAATATATTTTATATCCAGAATGTTCTTGAGACAAAGGGGGAGAGACAAAATCTGGTCATCAAATCTGATTGGCTGAGTCGTTTGTCCAGCCGTGACATTAACACACACCTCTGAGTGATTTACATGTTTTTTATAAACTGCGTTTTGTAAATTGGCCACTAGATGGCAGTTTTTGATTAGTAGAGAAACTGAAAACCTGTTACTCAGCGATCAGCGTTCACTTTAAATAACTGGACTTGATTATGTCGTGAAATTCCAGATTATTAACAATTTATTTTCTTTTCAATAAACACATTTATGAATCAAACCTGGTTATTTAATTATAGTGTGTTTGTAAGCATTTTCTAAAAGCCATAAGACACTCGAGGTTGTGTATTATTGTGAATAAATCATGGTAAAGAGGTGTAACTGTAACAACACCCCTTTCCCGTGATTTATTCACAAAAATTTCGTGCTCTCAAACTTTATTGCTCTATTATAACATAGGTGTATATATATATATATATATATATATATATATATATATATATATATCGGTCCTGAAATCTGATTTGCCAAGCCGTTTGTCCATCTGTGACATTATTGGCAGCACACACCTCTAAGTGCTTTACATTCGTATCAATGCGTGAAATACAATAAATTGTTTTTCTGATGTTTTTAATAAACTGCCCACTAGATGGGCAGTTTTTTTTATCATTAGAGAAACTGAAAACCTGTTACTCAGTGATCAGCGTTCATATTAAATAACCAGACTGGACTATGTCGTGAAAGACCAGATTATTAACGATTTTGCTTTCAATAAACATATTTATGAATCAAATCTTGTTTTTGTATTATCATGTGTTTGGAAGCGTTTTATAAAAGCAATAAGACACTCGAGGTTGTGTCATATTATGAATAAATTACTGTACTATGCATCGTACCTAATAACACCTCTTTCCTGTGATTTATTGATTTATATATTACATGTCCTCTGGTACCTTATTGCTTTATTATAAAACTGGTCGTTCCTCTCCTTAAATCCGATTGGATGAGCAGTTTGTCCAGCCATGACATCATTGACAATAAAACACACCTCTGAGCACTTCACATTTGTATCAATTTGTAAAATACAATACATTATTTTCCCCAATGTAATTTAATCATTGCAGAAACCCAAAACTTTTTAGTCAGCGTTCACTTTAAAAAAAAAAAAAAAACAGACTAGATTGCATTGCAGAAGTCCAGATTTTTAACAATTTTGCTTGCCATAAATGCATTTATGAACCTTGTTTTTTTATTACAGTGTGTTAGTAAGTGTTTTATTAAAGCAATAAGACACTCGCGGTTGTGTATTATTGTGAATAAATCACAGAAAAGTGGTGTAACTGCAATAACACCCCTTTCTCGTGATAGGTAGGTAGTTCCGATCCTTGAATCTGATTGGCTGAGCCGTTTGTCCAGCCATGACATTATTGGCAATAACACACACCTCTGAGCGCTTCCCATTCATATCAATGTGTGATACACAATACATTATTTAAAAAAAAATGGACTACATTATGTTACTGAAGATTTTTAACGATTTTGCTTTCAATAAACGCATTTATGAATCAAACCTTGTTTTTTTTATTATAGTGTGTTTGTAATCATTTAAAAAAGCAATAAGACACTCGCGGTTCTGTATTATTGTAAATAAATCACGGAAAAGAGGTATAGCTTTACCATTTTACCTCTTTCTTGTGATTTTTTCACAATAGTACCGCCCTCTCGAACTTTAGTCGTTAGTCCAGCCGTGACATTATTGACAATAACACCCCTCTAAGCATTTCACATTGTCAACGCGTGAAATACAATACATTATTTTTCAAATGTTTTTTATAAACTGCGTTTGGTAAATTGGCCACTAGATGGCAGTTTTTGATCATTATAGAAAATGAAAACCCGTTACTCAGTGTGCGTCGGAAATTGCACTTTACTCCACCACCCAAAGAAAACACTACAGTCTGTAATCGTAGAACTACAAAGTACTTTTTAACTGACGGTGGAACCGTCGAATTTGACGGCGAGGGTATTTAATAAAGGGACCAGCGTATAAATAAAAAGTCATCAACCAAAAACACTTTTGCGGAAACAGCTTCCCCGTTTTTAATGAGAACGGATCGAATCTAGCATCCAGGCGCGCGCCACCATCCGATTTCATCACTCAATACCGATACCCAAACAATTAGCTGAGCTTCAGCCTCCAGACGCTCATCAGTTATCGCGCACGTTACGTTGGATCCTTCCATTAATTCCGAAATAGCGAGAGAATCAGACTCTGCATTTGCATCCTGAAGTCTAATTATTTTTATGGATCCAATCTCAGAGTCCCTCACCTAGAACTTCACCTTACAACAATTGTCTCCGGGATCTCTGGTTTCCTTTCACTATCCTAAAACAAGGATTCAAGGTGAATTGCCTGCTTAAAATTTACCTGTATTTAAATTGCCCCATATAGTATGTGTGAGTGAGTGCACCCAGTGATGGATTGATGCCCAGTCCTGCCCAGCGTTCCATGCCCATCCAGGTTAGAATGTTTCGGGTCCTGGGCAGATACACCCAGGATAGGGTGCCACAGTATTTTATATGTAATTATACAGTGACTTTAATCATCAACTTTCTCATCTTTAGAGTGACCAGATTCCAATTCACCAGATGTGGGACAAAGACTACGTTTGTGCACGACAATGTGGGACACCAATGCACTGCAAATAAAAACGTGTGTGTATGTATATATATATATATGTCACGATCGGGCCAAACCCGAAACACGGGTGACTGGGGGGAGTGGCCCAGCCCTCCCAACCTGACAATATATATATATATATATATATATATATATATATATATATATATATATATATATATATAGGCGGCACGGTGGCTTAGTGGTTAGCACGTTCGCCTCTCAGCGCTAGGGATTCCCGGTTCGAATCCCCATCTGGGTGGAGTTTCCTCCGGGTTCTCCGGTTTCCTCCCACAGTCCAAAAACATGGATCAAGTTAATTGAAATCTCAAAATTGCCCCATATAGAGTGTGTCTGTGTGAGTGAGTGTGTGCCCAGTGATGGATTGGCGCCCTGTCCTGGGTCTATCTGCCCAGCGCCCGAGACGTTCTCCCCTGGATGGGCATGGGGAACCCCACCGCGACCCTGATAGAGGATAAGCGGGAGATAATGAATGAATGAATATATATATATATATATATATATATATATATATATATATATATATATATATATGGTGGCTCGGTGGCTTAGTGGTTAGCATGTTCTCCTCTCAGCACTAGGGATTCCAGGTTCGAATCCCAATTTGGGAGGATTTTCCATGTTCTCAAGATCAATTGAATTCTCCAAATTGCCCCTTATAGAGTATGTTTCTGTGAGTGAGTATGCCCAGCGATAGATTGGTGCCCTGTCCTGGGTGTATCTGCCCAGCGCCCAAATCATTCTCCCATGGATGGCATAGGGAACCCCCGTGACCCTAGTAAAGGATAAAACCCAAGCTAATAGATGGACGTCCTATATTAGGGTCGTGGGGGGGGGGGGGTTCCCCATGCCCATCCAGGGGAGAATGTTTCGGGAGCTATGAAGATACACCCAGGACATGGCACCAATCTATCGCTGGGCATACTCACTCACAGAAACATACTCTACATGGGGCAATTTTAAAGAACCCAATTGACTTGATCCATGTTTTTGGACTGTGGGAGGAAACCGGAGAACCTCGAGAAAACCCACGCAGAAACGGGGAGAACATGGAAACTCCACCCAGATTGGGATTCCAACCGGGAATCCCTAGCGCTGAGAGGCAAACGTGCTAACCACTAAGCCACCATGCCATCCTATATATATATATATATATATATATATATATATATATATATATATATATATATATATATATATATATATATATATATATATATATATATATACATACACACACACACACACACGTACAATTAAAAAGAACAGACAGTTCTTTATACCTAGTAATAGATTGGTGCCCTGGTTTGTATCTTGTTTGGGTTTTTGCAGGGACGCATGCACAGACTGGGAAACCTCCTTTTATGCAACACGTTTTTTGTGAGTCTCACATTGTCTGTGTGGTTTCACGTCGTGTTCACCTCCGTGTTTGTCCGGTCTTTGTCTGGTCCTCATGTCTTTGTCTGGTCCTCATGTCTTTGTTTGGTCCTTACATCTTTGTTTGGTCCTCATGTCGTTGTTTGGTCCTTACATTTTTGTTTGGTCCTTACATCTTTGTTTGGTCCTCACGTCTTTGGTCCTTACATCTTTGTTTGGTCCTTATGTCTTTGTTTGTTCCTCACGTCTTTGTTTGGTCCTCACGTCTTTGTCTGGTCTTTATGTCTTTGTTTGGTCCTTACATCTTTGTTTGGTCCTTACATCTTTCTTTGGTCCTCACGTCTTTGTTTGGTCCTCATGTCTTTGTTTGGTCCTCACGTCTTTGTTTGGTCCTTTCTTCTTTCTTTGGTCCTTACATCTTTGTTTGGTCCTCACGTCTTTGTTTGGTCGTTACATCTTTGTTTGGTCCTTATCTTTGTTTGGTCCTTTCATCTTTGTTTGGTCCTTACATCTTTGTTTGGTCCTCACGTCTTTGGTCCTTACATCTTTGTTTGGTCCTTATGTCTTTGTTTGTTCCTCACGTCTTTGTTTGGTCCTCACGTCTTTGGTCCTTACATCTTTCTTTGGTCCTTAC
>JAFMOD010000860.1:240732-268035 GCA_019802435.1 Corydoras maculifer | reverse complement strand
GCACATCCACCTCGAATCCCGATCCAGGTGGAGTTTCTCTGAGTTCTCCAGTTTTCTCCCACAGCCCAAAGCCACAAGCCCATAACTGCCCCTAACACCACACTGCCTTAGCCGGGAATCGAACCTGGGGCTCTCAAAACCATGGAGGTTCTCCTCGTGGCCACATGGGTTTCCTCCCACAGTCCAAAAACATGGATTCAAGGTAAACTGGATGCTCTTCATTGCCCCCACACTCAAACACACACTATATGGGGCACTTTGGAGTATTCTCTAGGTTCACCCACACGGTGATTGGGAAAACATGGAAACTCCACTCAGATCGGGATTCGAACCCGGTTCAGGCAATACAATACAAACCAATACAGGGAACGAGGTAAAAAATTGGGCGTGGCCAGGTAATGGGGTGTCTTGAATATGGTGCCTGGGGAGCAATATGAATATGGAGAATATGGTGCCAGTGGAGAACGGGTCAGGTCCCATGCCCAAGGGCACTTCAGCCATGATACTTGGTGGGACCGGGAACCTTCAGGTCATGAGGTTGGTTCCTTAACCACAAGCCCATGACTGCCCCTAACACCACATTGCGTTAGCCGGAAATCAAAACCAGGGTTCCCATGTGGCAGGCGAGAATTCTACCACTGAACCACCAATGAAGACCGGTACAGGATCCACACCACAGTTGCCCCCGCCGATCCACCTGTCAATCTTCCCATCACTCATGAACAAGACCCTGAGATACTCAAACTACCCCACATGAGCTGGACATCCATCCATCCATCCATCCATCCATTATCTTCCGCTTTATCCTCTACTAGGGTCGCGGGGGGGGGGGGGGGTTCCCCATGCCCATCCAGGGGAGAACGATTCATATGCTGGGCAGATACACCCAGGACAGGACGTCAATCTATCGCTGGGCACACACTCACTCACACACACAGACACACTCTATATGGGGCAATTTGGAGAATTCAATTGACTTTGAGCCATGTTTTTTGACTGTGAAAGGAAACTGGAGAACCCGGAGGAGACCCACGCGGACACGGGGAGAACATGGAAACTCCACCCAGATTGGGATTCGAACTGGGAATCCTTAGTGCTGAGAGGAGAACATGCTAACCACTAAGCCACCGTGCCGCCACCACAATATCATTAAGAAAATATAGGGAGGCGTGGTGGTGTAGTGGTTCGCACATCCACCTCGAATCTCAATCCGGGTGGAGTTTCCATGTTCTCCCAATGTCCAAATGGGTTTTCTCAAAGTTATCCAGTTTTCTCCTACAGTCCAAAAACATGGATTCAAGGTAAAACGACTTCTCTAAATTGCCCTATATAATGTGTGTGTGTGTGAGTGAGTGTGCACAGTGATAGATTGGCGTCCTTTCATGCGTGTGTCTGCCAAGCCCCTAAAACGTTCTTCTCTGGAAGGGCATGAGGAACCCCCCCCCATAACCCTAGTATCATTAGGAAAAAATTATAAGTTGACCTTGAATCCATGTTTTTGGGCTGTGGGAGGAAACCGGAGAACCTGGAGGAAACCCAGACGGACACGGGTAGAACATGAAAACTCCACCCTGATTAGGATTCGAACTGGGAATCCCTAGCACTGAGAGGAGAACATGCTAACCACTAAGCCACCGTGCCGTGTCGGACGTGTCCCGCTTAAATTTTCTGGATAGTTTGGAAATTGTAATAAACAAAATTGCATAGTGTGATTACCATATATGGAAATAAGACAGATAATAAAATAGTTGAAATTGAACTTTAATAAAGTTTATTACTGTCACTCTTGGTTTATTTCCGGGTTCATATCCTTCACAACCTTTCGGTTAAAGTCGATAATCATATTTACTAACTTTGCCCCGGGGAAGTCCATTGCAAAGATGCCGAAGCGCCTCTCTTGGCCGGCGTGAAGACCGAGATAGTCGTATAAGAGTGCATTCATACGTTTGGCCACAGCATAGGGGGGCGCCATCAAACTGGCACCGCTGGCGTACGTGAGGAACATCTGGAATTTGCTGGAGGTCATGGCTTCTTCCAAGTGGGTGTGGATGCTCCTCCATTTTTTCTCCATATCCTGTTGCTTGAGGGAGGGAATCTGTAAGAACATGGCGGGTAGTTAGTTAGATAGTTAGTTAGTTAGTTCGTTCAGTGGTTCTTAAACTTTTCAGACCAAGTGGCACCAAGTACCACCTATGTGTTTTGTCACTGAACATCCATCCATCTGCTTAATCCTTTACTAGGGTGGTAAGGGTGGGGAGCGGGGGGTTCGAGGGGAGAACATTTCGGGCAGTGTTGGGCAGGACAGGTCGCCAATCTATTGCTGGGCACACACACAATCTATATGGGGCAATTTGGAGCATTCGATCCATGTGTTTGAACCTGAAGGAAACCCATGCAGAGAACATGGAAACTCCACCCATTTTGGGATTCGAACCTGAATCCCCAGTGCTGAGAGACTGATGTGCTAACCACTAAGCCACCGTGCTGCCTGTCACAGAACATCATTCATCCATCTATTATCTTCCGCTTTATCCTGTACTAGGGTCGTGGGGGGGGGTTCCCAATGCCCATCCAGGGGAGCACGTTTTGGGCGCTGGGCAGATGCACCCAAAATAGGGCGCCAATCTATCACTGGGCACACACTCACTCACACAGACACACTCTATATGGGGCATAGAAACTCCACCCAGATTGGGATTCGAACCTGGATCCCCAGTGCTGAGAGGAGAACGTGCTAAGCACTAAGCCACCGTGCTGCCCGTCACTGAACATCATATGGCAATAAATTAATTAAGTGTATATTAAAGCACTAAGGTACAAGAGGGCGTGGCATTATTGTGAATAAATCAAATATGGGGATCCAGGTTCGAATTCCCATCTGGGTGGAGTTTTCATGTTCTTCCCTTGTCTGCATGGGTTTCCACCGGGTTCCCTGGTTTCCTCCCACAGTCCAAAATCATGGATCAAGATCAATTGAATTCTCCAAATTGCCCCATTTAGAGTGTGTTTGTTTGTTTGTTTGTGTGAGTGTGTTTCCAGTAATAGATTGGCGTCCTGTCCTGGGTCTATCTGCCCAGTGCCCGAAACGTTCTCCCCTGGATGGGCATGGGGAACCTCTCCTCCCCCACGAACCTAGTAGAAGATAATGTATGGATGGATGTATATGCATACCAGGTTTACATGGTGACTTAGTGGTTAGCACATTCTCTCATAGCTGGGGATTCAGGTTCGAATCCCAATCTGGGTGGAGTTTCCATGTTCTCCCCGTGTCTGTGTGGATTTCCTTTGGGTTCTCCAGTTTCCTCTCACAGTCCAAAACATGGATTTAGTATAAATTGAATTCTCCAAATTGCCCCATATAGAGTGTGTCTGTGTGAGTGAGTGTGTGTCCAGCGATAGATTGGCGCCCTGTCCTGGGTCTATCTGCCCAGCGCCACCAAACGTTCTCCCCTGGATGGGCATGAGGAACCTCCCCATAACCCTAGTATCATTAATAATATAAAATATATCATTAATAATAAGTTGTGGTGGTGTAGTGATTAGCATGTCTGCCTCTCAAAACCATGGAGGTTCTCCTCGTGGCCATATGGGTTTCCTCACACAGTCCCACGTGGCGATGGGGAGAACATGGAAACTCCACCCAGTTCGGGATTTGAACCCGGTTCAGGCAATACAATACAATTGGGGTCAGGTCCCTTGCCCAAGGGCACTTCAGCCATGGTACTTGGTGGGACCGGGAATCGAACCGGGGACCTTCAGGTCATGAGGGTGGTTCCTTAACTACAAGCCCATGACTGCCCCTAACACCACATTGTGTTAGCCGGGAATCAAACCCAAGGTTCCATTGTGACAGGCAAGAATTCTACCTCTGAATCACCAATGAAGACCGCTACAGGATCCGCACAGCAGTTGCCCCGATCTGCCTGTCAATCACTCACGAACAAGACCCCGAGATACTCAAACTCCTCCATCCATTGTCTTCTGCTTTATCCCATATTAGGTTTGCGGGTGGGTTCCCCATGCCCATCCAGGGAACAACCTTTCGGCCAGTAGACAGATACACCCAGAACAGGGCGCCAATCTACCACTGGGCAAACATTCACTCATCACACACACACACACAAACACACCCTATATGGGGCAATTTGGAGGCGTGAAGACCGTTCATTACGTATTGCCCCATATAGCGTGTGTCTGTGTGAGTGAGTGTGTGCCCAGCGATAGATTGGCGCCCTGTCCTGGGTATATCTGCCCAGCGCCACCAAACGTTCTCCTTTGGATGGGCATGGGGAACCCCCCTGCAACCCTATAGAGGATAAAGCGGAAGATAATGGATAGATGGATGTATATCCATACTATTATCTGGCGTACCACATTGTGCTACTTTTAAGTTACACAGTTAGTTAGATAATAAACGATACTAATTTGGGTTCCGATTTACCTTCCAGTCGTCGGAAATGTCCAGGGAGTTGTAATTTAAGCCCAGGTGGGGTCCAGGGAAATTCTGCAGGACAACCAGCTTGCCTCTTGCCTCGCCCATAGTCGGCATCAGCTGACTATCCCATAATATATCCCAGTGAGCGTAGCGATGCACGTAGCGGATCACGGCCTCGTATATATCTCTGGTCTCGCTCAACTCCTCTCTCAGCCTCATGAGCACCGTTTCGCTCGGCCGCTCCTTCAAGAAAGCCATCACGTCCTCCAAAACGTTCCCGAAGTGCGCCCACTGGTACGAGATCCCGTGATGGATGGTGAGATTCCCGCCGGCGTGGCGCACCCGGATGTCGACGAAGCGCACGCCGGCCTCCAGCTGTTTGGACAGGGGCCACGAGTTGCACTGAGAGATGAAGCCGCCGTAGAACGCCATGGTGTTGTGCGTGCCCGGCATGGAGACCTCGGACAGAGACAGATTATCCGGAACATCGGCCATCCAGGACGGGCGGAGGAGCTCCGGTTCCGGGGTGTCGTCGTAAAACGGGTTTTGGGTTCCGGCGTAGCTCAGATGAGCCACTCTGTCCGAGGAGAAGAGAGAGCAGAGGAGATATCAAACGTTATTGTCCTTCATTATACACTTCTGTACGCAGAACGAAATTTCGCTGCATTGGCTCGGACGGGGGCGGCACGGTGGCTTAGTGGTTGGCACGTTCGCCTCTTAGCGCTAGGGATTCCCGGTTCGAATCCCTATCTGGGTGGAGTTTCCATGTTCTCCCCGTGTCTGTGTGGGTTTCCTCCAGGTTCTCCGGGTTCTCCGGTTTCCTCCCACAGTCCAAAAACATGGATCAAGTCAATTGAATTCTCCAAATTGCCCCATATAGAGTGTGTCTGTGTGAGTGAGTGTGTACCCAGCGATGGATTGGCGCCCTGTCCTGGGTCTATCTGCCCAGCGCCCGAAACGTTCTCCCCTGGATGGGCATGGGAAACCCCACCGCGACCCTAATAGAGGATAAAAGCGGGAGATAATGAAAAAATAAATGAATGGCTAGGACGGAGAATAAAAAAGAAGGTAGAAGTTTTGTAAATGGTGTAAAGCAGGGGTGCCCACACTGTTCCGGCCCGAGATCTACTTTTTCATTGGACATGTCATCGAGATCTACCGTGGTCAATCTCTATTTTTTAGGCTCAATCACTGTGACCTGCATTTCCCCAAATAGAACTTCCATCCATTATCTTCTGCTTTATCCTTTATTAGGGTCACGGGGGGGTTCCCTATGCCCATCCAGGGGAGAACACTTCAGGCGCTGGGCAGATACACCCAGGACAGGACACCAATCTATCGCTGGGCACACACTCACTCACACAGACACACACTATATGGGGCAATTTGGAGAATTCAATTGACCTTGATCCATGTTTTTGATGTTTGACCCACATGTTTGACTGTGGGAGGAAACCGGAGAACCCGGAGGAAACCCACGCAGACACGGGGAGAACATATATTGGACTCACATATAGTTTTCCAGTTGTTTAATATCTGGACATGGCTGTCCTGCATTGTTGTTGCTGCCCGGCCGCTCAAGGAGGATGAGTCTTGGTCCTCCCAAGGTTTCTTCCTTGAATAACAACATAACAGGGAGTTTTTTCTTGCCACTGTCGCTTCGGCTTGCTCTTTGGGGGTTTAAAGGCTTTTCATTCTGTAAAGCTGCTTTGTGACGATGTACTGTTGCAAAAAGCGCTACATAAATAAATTACTTGAACTTGCACCCAGGACAGGGCGCCAATCCATCGCTGGGCACACACTCACTCACACAGACACACTTTATAGGGGGCAATTTTGAGAATTCAATTAACTTGTTCCATGTTTTTGGACTGTGGGAGGAAACCGGAGAACCCGGAGGAAACCCACGCAGACACGGGGAGAACATGCAAACTCCACCCAGATTGGGATTCGAACTGGGAATCCCTAGCACTGAGAGGAGAACATGCTAACCACTAAGCCACCGTACCACCCCCAAACAGAACATGAACATTAATAAAAGCAAATTGAGCATTTTAAGTTTGACATTGGGCGGCACGGTGGCTTAGTGGTTTGCACGTTCGCCTCTCAGCACTAGGGATTCCCGGTTCGAATCCCCATCTGGGTGGAGTTTCCATGTTCTCCCCATGTCTGCGTGGGTTTCCTTCGGGTTCTCCGGTTTCCTCCCACAGTCCAAAAACATGGAACAAGTTAATTGAATTCTCAAAATTGCCCCCTATAGAGTGTGTGTGTGTGAGTGAGTGTGTGCTCAGCGATGGATTGGCGCCCTGTCCTGGGTCTATCTGCCCAGCGCCCGAGACGTTCTCCCCTGGATGGGCATGGGGAACCCCACCACGACCCTAATAGAGGATAAAGCGGGAGATAATAAATGAATGAATGAATGAATGAATGAGTTTGACATTGGAAAAAAATATTCATCCTCCCACTCTAAATGAAAGTGGTATTTTAATTATTTTGGAGCAAAGGCTTTCAGTCATCTTTTTAGTCAAATAAAGTGCAAAAACACAAACAGAAACTATCTGATGTAGATGACTCGGGAGGCAGACTCAGATTTAGGCACGGAGGCGTGGCCACATGCCGGTTTTGGTAACAGAGAGAGAGACGGGGGGGGCAGACCACTCGCTTGCACAGCAATAGAGATTCAGATTTAGAATGAATCACATTGTGTGTGAATGTTTTGTCTCAAACCTCCATCGCGATCTACCCAACACCCCTTCGCGATCGACGTATTGAGCACCCCCGGTGTAGAACATGGATATAAAGTATACAATATACAATATATATATATATATGCTTTTACCCCAGGCAACCAGACTGTGGAACGGCCAGTAGACCTGTGTACTGCCCAACTTGTACAACTGCCACATTACATAAACACTGCACCTTACACTTTACATACACCCTCTCCAACTTTCACTTTATCTACATCTCCATACCTTTCTTATATTCCATCCATTATCTTCTGCTTTATCCTCTATTAGGGTCGCGGGGGGGTTACCCATGCCCATCCAGGGGAGAAGGTCTCGGGCCCTGGGCAGATACACCCAGGACAGGGCGCCAATCTATCGCTGGGCACACACTTACTCACACAAACACACTCTATATGGGGCAATTTGGAGAACTCATTTGACTTGATCCATGTTTTTGGACTGTGGGAGGAAACCAAAGAACCTGGAGGAAATCCACGTGGACCCATCTTTCTTATATTCATTCATTCATTCATTATCTTCTGCTTTATCCTCTATTAGGGTCGCGGGGGGGGGGTTCCCCATGCCCATCCAGGGGAGATCTTCTCAGGCGCTGGGCAGATAAACCCAGGACAGGGCGCCAATCCATCACTGGGCACACACTCACTCACACAGACACACTCTATATGGGGCAATTTTTTGAGGATTCAATTGACTTGATCCATGTTTTTGGACTGTGGGAGGAAACCGGAGAACCCGGAGGAAACCCACACGGACACGGGGAGAACATGGAAACTCCACCCAGATGGGGATTCGAACCGGGAATCCCTAGCGCTGAGAGGCGAACGTGCTAACCACTAAGCCACCGTGCCGCCCATCTTTCTTATATTTTATATTTGAATTTTATTGCATAATCTTTCCTTTATCCTTGTAAATATTGCTTTTTGCACAGTTGTGGGTACTTGCACATACGTTTTTAACTCACTAGTACCCCAGTACGAGGTGATGCGCCTTGTTGGTAAGACATGGGGCATATTGATTCTTCGTAATATTCCCGAGAAATTAAATAAATAAATAAATAAAAGCCCATTTCGAAAGAGAAGTGAAGGCTCTCAGGGGTTTATTTGATTATGGATCAAATGGGATTAGATATTTCAAACATGCCCGATTATGCCGAGTAGGCGAAAGGCCCGAATAATTACATTTGCTCCATTAGAGAACGTGTTTAACTCGCTAAATGAGATGCGGAACAGATACTGCTGACAAATGCAGTTGTCGGAAAAGAGAAAAAAAAATAAAAAGAGAAAAATTCCCGTCTGCTAATCATGTACATCGTAGGCATCGATAAACGTGAGCCGGGCTTTAGAAGCGACGATGAAAATAGTTTTAATTTATCGATAGACTTTATAGATTTTAAGCCATCGTTAATTCTTTCAATACGCAGGTTTGTATTGCAGTATGAATTTAGGGTCATACAGGGTTCACGGTGAAAGGCGGGTAACAACCAGGGCCATACATTTGGAGTGTGTTTGTGTGAGTGAGTGTGTGCCCAGCGATAGATTGGCGCCCTGGGGACATTCTCCCCTGGGTGGGCATGGGGAAGCCCCCGCGACCGTCCATTCATCCATTATCTTCTGCTTTATCCTATATTAGGGTCGCGGGGGGGTTCCCCATGCCCATCCAGGGGCATGTTTCGGGCACTGGGCAGATACAGCCAGGACAGGACACCAATCTATCACTGGGCACATACTCACTAACACTGACACATGCTATATGGGGCAATTTAAAGAACTCAATTGACTTGATCAATATGTTTGGACTGTGGGAGGAAACCGGAGAACCAGGAGGAAAGGGAGAACATGGAAACTCCACCCAGATTGGGATTCGAACCGGGAATCCCTAGAGCTGAGAGGAGAACATGCTGACCACTAAGCCACCGTGCCGCTCCCCCCCCCCCCTCGCGAGCCTAATAGAGGATAAAGCAGAAGATAATGGATGGACGGATATAATGGATAGGGCATGGTAGCTCAGGCCATTGGGCTCTTAATCTGAAGGTTGGGGGTTCAAATCCCAGGTCCAATGAAGTTACCAATGTGGGTCCTTGAGCAAGACCTCATTGCTCCAGGGATGTTGTGATTAACCCTGTATTCACCTTGTAAGTCGCTTTGGATAAAAGCGTCCAATAAATGACCAAATGACCAAACGGATGGATGAATAAAAAGGGAGAGGTATAAAGACGGAGAACGTAATAAAGTCCATCTGTATGATCAGTGGAGGAGGAGGTGGATATAATCAAATGGACGCTGAGTGAATATAATAGTTCGATTATTTGGAAGAGCCAGAAGGTGAATTGAGAGCTGGTGATATCTCGGAACTTCCGATGAACTTCAGCCAAAACAAATTCTAAGTCTGGCTGGAAGAAGGAAAGTTAGCAGCTGTAGGAAAGCTGTTGCGTTTCACATGCTCACTATAAATATGTTCAGGTCACGGTGCTGGGGAGTTGCCAAGAAACAAAAACTATAATGTAACTTTATTTAGGAAACTTTAGTCTCGTCTCCGGCACGGTGGCTTAGTGGTTAGCATGTTCTCCTCTCAGTGCTAGGGATTCCCGGTTCGAATCCCCATCTGGGTGGAGTTTCCATGTTCTCCCTGTGTCCGCGTGGGTTTCCTCCGGGTTCTCCGGGTTTCCTCCCACAGTCCAAAAACATGGATCAAGTCAATTGAGTTCTCCAAATTGCCCCATATAAAGTGTGTATGTGTGAGTGAGTGTGAATGCAGCGATAGATTGGCGCCCTGTCCTGGGTCTATCTGCCCAGTGCCCGGCTTAATCCTCCACAAGGGTCATTGGAGGGGGAGGGTTCCCCATGCCCATCCAGGAGAGAATGCTTTAGTTGCTGGAAAGATACACCTAGAACCAATCCAGCACTCATTCAGACAAACATACACCCTATATAGGGGCAATTTAGATAGTGGCATCC
This sequence comes from Corydoras maculifer, assembly GCA_019802435.1. NCBI lineage: Eukaryota > Metazoa > Chordata > Actinopteri > Siluriformes > Callichthyidae > Corydoras > Corydoras maculifer. The sequence continues at coordinate 257,896 of JAFMOD010000860.1, read as the reverse complement.
AATTCACCTTCAATCCATATATTTGGTCTGTGGGGCCTGTTAGTTCGCTTTAGTATGTTCTCTGATGATAAGGACCCTCACAGAGCAGGTAGATGGTGTTACGAGTGGATCAGACACCTGTATGTTCTGATTGGTGTTCTGTGTCTGATCCACTCGTACCAGCACAACACACACTCACACACCACCACCATGAAGGTATCACTGCTTAGTGAGAATCATCCACCAACCTGATATATCCAAACAGATTGGAGAACATACTAAAGTATATAGAAAAACTAACAAAGTATGTAGGGGAACAGATGGACTACAGAATGGAACTGTAGAACTACAAAGTCCATCTATATGATCAGTGGAACAGAAAACACACAAAGTGAGTGTAGAACTGAGGAGGTGGAGCTAATAAAACTGCTGGTGAGTGTATGTTCTGATTGGTGTTCTGTGTCTGATCCACACATACCAGCACAACACACACCACCATGTCAGTATCACTGCAGTACTGACCATCATCCACCACCCTAATACCTTCTCTGGAGGGTCCTGAGAAAATATTTATACTTATTATCAACATACTAATTATCAGAGACCATACTTAAGGGGACTAACAAAGTATGTAGAGCAACACATGGACTACAGAATGGAACTGGAGAACTACAAAGTCCATCTATATGATTAGTGGAGAACCTGTACCTAATAAAATGGCCGGTGAGTGTATGTTCTGATTGTGTGTGGTGCTAGTACGAGTGAATCAGACACAGATAGAGAACAGAACACCACTCACACACCACCACCATGTCAGTATCACTGCAGTACTGATCATCATCCACCACCCTAATACCTCCAAAGACATTGAAGAACATACTAAAGCAGTCCAACAAAATATATAGAGAAAATACGGATTACAAAATAGAATTATAGAACTAAAAAGTCCATCTTTATGATCAGTGGAGAACCTGTACCTAATAAAATGGCTGGTGAGTGTATGTTCTGATTGGTGTTCTGTGTCTGATCCACTCGTACCAGCACAACACACACTCACACACCACCACCATGTCAGTATCACTGCTCACTGAGCATCATCCACCACCGTAATACCTCTAAAGACATTGGAGAACATACTAAAGCGGCCTACCAAAGTATATAGAGAAACATACAGACTGTAGAATGGAACTGTAGAACTACAAAGTCCATCTATATGATCATCGGAACTGAAAACATACACTAAAAGATGAATAAAATGGTACATGGAAAGTGTATGTGGGCTTTTTTAGGTGATCTTTAATAAGAAACGTAATTAAAAAAGTATTTTAAAAAAATAATAATAATAAACAAATAAGAATAAAAATAAGAATTAGATGCCTTACCCAAATAAAATCCACAATACTGCAGTATTCATGATCCGCACACCAAATCCTGTAAATAAAAGACTTTAAAACATGTTGTCTCCACTGAAATTTCCTTCTAAAAAAAAAAACTCACAGATTAAATATCACTGTGCACTTATCTCTAAACTCTACTACACCGATTTATTTGACTTAAAGAGCTTCGAAAACCTCGTACCTCTCTTCAAATTCCACTGCTAATTAGAGCCGAACCGTTGAGACCGTTGCACCGACCAGGAAGCAGAAAGTGTTGAGTAGGCTGTCACTATATTTGTACTTGCCTGTTATCTGCTTTTTTTCCCTCCATGAAGACTTTATTCTCTGCGTCTGGCTAAAACTGGTGGGAGGCGCCGGCAGAGGATGACCTCTTTTGTTCGGGACCCGACGACAACCGGCCGCGGAACACAGAGTGCACCATGAATTGGGGATGAACACGTGGTTTGAATGCAGGGGTATAGATGCTGAATCATCGGAAATCATCGAAGCTTGTGCAAATTTTTTGCATTTGCATCATGTTCATATTGAAATTATGACAACTAATACATCTTGTTCTACAAAGGCTCTACATTTTCGGGTTGTTTTGCGCTTCTGGTTGGTATTTATTCTCTACCGTTCTCTACACTCTTTGTTAATGCACTTTGGTATGTTCTCTGCTGCTCCAGACCCTCACAGAGCAGGTATTCTTAGGGTGGTGGATGATGGTACGATAGGGTGACCAGATTCCAATTTACAAAGACTATGTTCGCGTGGGACAAAGTGGGACACCAATGCACTGCCATATATATATATATATATATATATATATATATATATATATATATATATATATATATATATATATATATATATATATATACATTTTTAATTGACAGTATATATATACATATATATATATATTTATATATATATATTGTTAGCCTCCGCTCGTCTTCCCCGGGATATCGGCTACGCAGGGAAACTGCGTACACCGCTCGCACCTGGAAACGTCCACTGGGCACGGCTGCGCGGAGAGAATGCGCAACGCCGTGGCACCTGTGAATGTTAACACGGATAAAACCTGTGCGGAGAAAATGCACAGCGTCGTACCGTCTTCAAAATGCAAGATGGAGACACCGGGATAAACCCATACAAAGACGTGCACCGGGATAAGTGAACACGGAAACTAAGTAAGAAAAACACCCGATCACGTGCACAAAATTAACCAATCACCCAACTGAGACAAAGAGTACGTACCTGTGACATATATATATATATATACATCTTATCTGCCCAGCGCCCGAGACGTTCTCCCCTGGATGGGCATGGGGAACCCCACCGCGACCCTAATAGAGGATAAGCGGAAGATAATGAATGAATGAATGAATATATATATACATACATCTGGTCCCCCCTATGGTACGAGTGGATCAGACACCTGTATGTTCTGATTGGTGTTCTGTTCTCTGTCTGTGTCTGAACCACTCGTACCAGCACAACACACACTCACACACCACCACCATGTCAGTATCACTACAGTACTGAGCATCATCCACCACCCTAATACTTCCTCTGTGGGGGTCCTAGTCATTAGAAAACATACTAAAGTGCACTAACAAAGTATGTAGAGAAACAGATGGACTACAGAACGTTGCTGTAGAACTACAAAGTCCATCTATATGATCAGTGGAACTGAAAACACACACAGTGAGTGTGGAACTGAGGAGGTGGAGCTAATAAAATGGCCACTGAGTAAATATAATATCCATCCATCCATCCATCCATTATCTTCTGCTTTATCCTCTACTAGGGTTGTGGGGGGGGTTCCCCATGCCCATCCAGGGGAGAACATTTCGGGCACTTGGCAGATACACCCAGGACAGGGTGCCAATCTATCGCTGGGCACACACTTACTCACTTACACAGACAGACACACTCTATATGGGGCAATTTGGAGAATCCAATTGACCTGAGTCCATGACTGTGGGAGGAAACCAGAGAACCCGGAGGAAACCCACGCAGACACGGGGAGAACATGGAAAATCCACCCTGATTGGGATTCGAACTGAGAATCCCTAGTGCTGAGAGGAGAACATGCTAACCATTAGGCCACCGTGCTGCCGTAACTATAATAGTGTATTATTCATTCATTCATTCATTTATTCATTATCTCCCGCTTATCCTCTATTAGGGTCGCGGTGGGGTTCCCCATGCCCATCCAGGGGAGAACGTCTCGGGCGCTGGGCAGACAGACCCAGGACAGGGCGCCAATCCATCGCTGGGCACACATAATAGTGTATTATAATATAATTAATATAATAATAGATTATTTGGAGGAGGGTGGCTTAGTGGTTAGCATGTTTTCCTCTCAGCACTAGGGATACCCGGTTCAACTGCCAATCTGGGTGGAGTTTCCATGTTCTATCTGCCCAGCGCCCGAAATGTTCTCCCATGGATAGGCATGGGGAACCTCTCCCCCCAGCGACCCTAGTAGAGGATAAAGCGGAAGATGTATGAGAAGCCAGAAGGTGAAGTGAGAGCTGGTGATATCTTGGAACTTCCGATGAACTTCAGCCAAAACAAATTCTGAGTCTGGCTGGAAGAAGGAAAGTTAGCAGCTGTAGGAAAGCTGTTGCGTTTCACATGCTCTCTATAAATATGTTCAGGTCACGGTGCTGGGAAGTTCTGGTGTCATTGCCAAGAGCAAAGAAACAAATATGATAATGTAACTTTATTTGGAGAAAAATAAGAAAAACTTAATCTTAAAAAAAACTTAATAAAAGAAAAAAGAAAAACAAAAAATAATCTAAGTGGAGTTTCCATGTTCTCCCCGTGTCTGCGTGGGTTTCCTCCGGGTTCTCCGGTGTCCTCCCACAGTCCAAACACATGGATCACGGTCAATTGAGTTCTCCAAATTGCCTCATATAGAGTGTGTGTAAGTGAGTGAGTGTGTGCCCAGCGATGGATTGGCGCCCTGTCCTGGGTGTATCTGCCCAGCGCCCAAAATGTTCTTCCCTGGATGGGCATGGGGAAGCCCCCCCCCCCCCCCCCCGCGACCCTAATAGAGGATAAAGCGGAAGATAATGGATGGAAGGATGGACTTAACAAAAAATATTTGCAGGTAATTTTGGTCTTATCTCATTATCTTCTGCTTTATCCTCTATTAGGGTTGTGGGGGGGTTCCCCATGCCCATCCAGGGGGGAATGTTTCGGGCGCTGGGCAGATACAGGGTGCCAATCCATCGCTGGTCACACAGACACAGAGTAGGGGCAATTTAGATAGGGAGAGGATTTTAGATCATTTAATTACCTCGAATCCATGTTTTTGGACTGTGGGAGGAAACCAGAAAACTTGGAGAAACCTTCACGTGGAAATGGGGAGGACGTAGAAACTCCACCCAGATCGGGAATCAAACCAGGGTCCCAAGCGCTGAGAGACGGACGTAGTAGCCACTAAGCTGCCGTGCCATCCCATCTCATTCTTTTCAATTTAATCCTCTACTAGGGTTGTTGGGGGGGTTCCCCATACCCATCTATGGCATCTATATGTAAATACGGTGTGGTCTTCTGTCTCTATGATGATAACTAACACTGTTACTATAGTTGATGCATGGTTGGGCGGCATAGTGGCTTAGTGGTTAGCATGTTCTCCTCTCAGCGCTAGGGATTCCCGGTTCGAATCCCAATCTGGGTGGAGTTTCCATGTTCTCCCCGTGTCCGCGTGGATTTCCTCCAGGTTCACCGGTTTTCTCCCACAGTCCAAAAACATGGATCAAGGTCAACTGAATGGTCGAAATTGCCCCATATAGAGTGTGTCTGTGTGAGTAAGTGTGTGCCCAGCGATAGATGAAACATTCTTCCCTGGATGGGCATGGGGAACCCCCTCTGCGACCCTATTAGAGGTTTAAGCAGAAGATAATGAGATGTGGGCGGCATGGTGGCTTAGTTGCCATGTTCTCCCCGTGTCCACTTGGGTTTCCTCCGGGTTCTCCAATTTCCTCCCACAGTCCGAAAACATGGATTTAAGGTAAATTGGCTGCCCTAAATGGTTACTATGTAGTGTGTAGAGTGTGTGTAAGTTAGTGTGCCCAGCGATAGATTGGCACCCTGTCCTGGGTGTATCTGCCCAGTGCCCGAAACAACGTTCTCCCCTGGATTAGCATGAAGAACCCCCCCCCCCCCCGCACTGTGACCCTAGTAGAGGATAAAGCAGAAGATAATGGATGGATGGATGATGCATGGTGCAGTGTTCTTGGATTTCAAAGTCAGGGCTGATTGAGTTTCCTGAACTATTCAAGTGGAAAATACATCCTAAAGTCAACACTCAGAAACCAGGGGACTCTCATATTCTAGTCCGAATACTCCCCCCCCCCTCCCCCTCACAGCAAAGCAGGGAGGTCAGAGAGAACCGTTTTAAACGAACTTGCTGGAAATCCTCCAGGATCCCCGAAACGTTGGCCCACGTCCATTATTCACAGCGATCATTTCACCCATTCCGTCTAAAGACCCCGTCCACGAAGGACGGCGCCTTTAATGAAAGGGAGGCATAATGAATTTCACAGTTTTCCAAATTTGCATAGAAATGATCCATCCGGAGGGTTCCATCATTAGGGTTTAATAAAGGCCAGGTGTGTTGCAAGCTGCCTCTGTGCCCTCACCCAACGTTAGGGCCACAACAAATATAAAACAATCACAAGATTTAGAACGGCTCCCAATAATATTGCGGCATATCCGTTGAGATGGATGGAACGGCTCCTTTTCCGCTGCAAGCTCTTCTGTTATTCATACTTTAGTACGTTAGGACCATAAAAGCTTGACTACACCACTCTTCTTATTTGTTCTAGAGCAGGGGTGTGGTAACTCAGTGGTAAGGGTGTTGGGCTCTCAATCTGAAGGTCCACTGAAGTTATCATTGTGGGTCCTTGAGCAAGGCCCTTAACCCTAATTGCTCCAGGGATGCTGTATCAACCCTGTCCTCACTTTGTAAGTCGCTTTGGATAAAAACGTCTGCCAAATGACCAAAATGCAAAATGCAAAAATGCAAAAAATGCAGGGGTCCCCACACTTTTCTGGCCCGAGATCTACTTTTCCATTGGACAGGTCATCGAGATCTACCGGGGTCAATCTCTATATTTTGGCTTTTATATTGAATCCTGTTTACACACATCATGTTAGAATTGCTCTTTTATTAAACACATTCCAGCAAATAGCACCTGATTTTAGTTAAACATACAGTATACAGCACAAATGTACAACAATCCCTGTAACCCACATTTCCCCAAACACAACATACATCCATCCATCCATTATCTCCCTCTTTATCCTCTATTAGGGTTGTGGGGGGGTTCCCCATGCCCATCCAGGGGAGAACGTTTCAGGCGCTGGGCAGATACACCCAGGACAGGACGCCAATCCATCACTGGGCACACACTCACTCACACACACACTCTATATGGGGCAATTTGGAGAATTCAATTGAGCATGATCCATGTTTTTGGACTGTGGGACGAAACCGGAGCCCGGAGGAAAGCCACGTGGACATGGGGAGAACATGCAAACTCCACCCACTCTAAATTAAGGGGGGGGGGGGGGGGGGGGGGGGGGGGGGGGGGGGGGGGGGGGGGGGGGGGGGGGGGGGGGGGGGGGGGGGGGGGGGGGGGGGGGGGGGGGGGGGGGGGCCTCTTATCCTCTATTAGGGTCGTGGTGGGGTTCCCCATGCCCATCCAGGGGAGAACGTCTCGGGCGCTGGGCAGATACACCCAGGACAGGGCAGCAATCTATCACTGGGCACACACTCACTCACACAGACATACTCTTTATGGGGCAATTTTGAGAATTCAATTGACTTGATCCATGTTTTTGGACTGTGGGAGGAAACCGGAGAACCCGGAGGAAACCCACGCAGACACGGGGAGAACATGAAAACTCCACCCAGATGGGGATTCGAACCGGGAATCCCTAGCGCTGAGAGGCGAAGGTGCTAACCACTAAGCCACCGTGCCGCCTGTTCTAGAGCTTTCTCTTATCAAATTATCCATCCATCCATTATTTTCTGCTTTATCCTTTACTAGGGTCACGGGGGGGGGGGGGATTCCCCATGCCCACACGCCCATCCAGGGGAGAACATTTCTGGCGCTGGGCAGATACACCCAGGACCCAGGACAGGACAGGAAACCCACGCGGACACGGGGAGAACATGGAAACTCCACCCAGATGGGGATTTGAACCGGGAATCCCTAGTGCTGAGAGAAGAACATGCTAACCACTAAGCCACCGTGCCGCCCCAAATATATATATATTAGAGATGTTTCTTTTTTTAAGATATTTTAGACTACCTTAATGCATTGGTGTCCCACATTGTCCCACACAAACATAGACTTTGTCCCACATCTGTTGAATTGGATTCGCATTCGGTTGGAAATGCGGCACTACAGGGTAATTAAATCACCGCTTCTTCCACGTAGCTTCATCTTTAAAGTGGTGCGCTACGGAGCAGGCTACACAATACGGCTCAATTATGCTAATGAGGAGCCTTGAGAGTGTTATAGCAGCAACTGTGGTGACCGCAGGGCATGTGGTCCTCTGATTGCTCCTGATACTGTGGGATTTCAACAGGAATATATAAATATTATTACGTTATACGCTCCACGGCCATTTTATTAGCTCCACCTCCTCAGGTCTACCCTCACTGTGTGGTTTTGCACTTCCACCGATCATATAGATGTTATATATAGTTATGTTCTGTAGTCCATCTGTGTCTTAAACCTACTTTGTTAGGCCGCTTTAGTATGTTTACATTACATTATATGAGGCCAGGGCGGCACGGTGGCTTAGTGGTTAGCACGTTCGCCTCTCAGCACTAGGGATTCCCGGTTCGAATCCCCATCTGGGTGGAATTTCCATGTTCTCCCCATGTCTGCGTGGGTTTCCTCCGGGTTTCCTTCCACAGTCCAAAAACATGGATAAAGTGAATTGAATTCTCCAAATTGCCCCATATAGAGAGTGTCTGTGTGAGTGAGTGAGTGTGTGCCCAGCGATGGATTGGCGCCCTGTCCTGGGTCTATCTGCCCAGCGCCCGAGACGTTCTCCCCTGGATGGGCATGGGGAACCCCACCACGACCTAATAGAGGATAAGCGGGAGATAATGAATGAATGAATATATGAGGCCATTGATCTAAAGGAACTTAAAAGTATCCCCAACTTGATAGTTGGGGTCATAGTACATGGTTTGCCCCAACCCAGCCCCTCTGGAACAATAAGGGGTTAAGGGCCTTACTCAAGGACCCACATTAGTGACATCATAGGACTTCATAGGGGTTTGAATCCACAACCTTCAGCTTGATAGCCAACATACTAATCACTGAGCCACCACACCCTGCTCTTTAATGATCAAGACGCCCACTGTGGAGGTATTAGGGTGGTGGATGATGCTCAGTACTGCAGTGATACTGACATGGTGGTGGTGTGTGAGTGTGTGTTGCGAGAAGAGAACAGAACACCAATCAGAACATACAGGTGTCTGAAAACACAAACTCATTTACTTTTGCATTTAATTAAATCCTTGATGAGGGCGGCACGTTGGCTTAGTGGTTAACCCATTCACCTCTCAACACTGGGTATCCAGGTTCGAATCCCCATCTGGGTGGAGTTTCCATGTTCTCCCCGTATCTGCTTGGGTTTCCGGGATCTCCGGTTTTCTCCCACAGTCCAAAAACAAGGATTTAAGGTAAAGTGAATTCTCTAAATTGCCCCATATAGTGTGTGTGTTTGTGTGTGTGTGTGAGTGTGCCCAGCAATAGATTGGCACCCTGTCCTGGGTGTGTGTATGAAGAACCCCCTGCGACCCTAGTAGCGAATTAAGAGGAAGATAATAAATGAATGAATGAATTAATTAATAATTGCTTGTAGGCACACAGTGGCTTAGTGGTTAGCATGTTCTCCTCTCAGTGCTAGGGATTCCCGGTTTGAATCCCAATCTGGGTGGAGTTTCCATGTTCTCCCCGTGTCCACGTGGGTTTCCGCCGGGTTCTCCGGTTTCCTCCCACAGTCCAAAAACATGGATCAAGTCAACTGAGTTCTTGAAATTGCCCCATATAGTGTGTGTGTGTGAGTGAGTGAGTGAGTGTGTGCCCAGCGATAGATTGGCGCCCTGTCCTTGGTGTATCTTCCCATCCCCCGAGACTCCCCTGGATGGGCATGGGGTAACCCCCCACGACCCTAATAGAGGATAAAGCAGAGGATAATGGATGGATGGATAATTGCTTGTAGATAAAGCTGTAGATCTCAGGATTAATCGTGTTGTTTGGTGATCTGGGAACACCCAGTTCACCATTACTGCTATTCCAGGGAGCCCTCTGAACTGAGTAATCTGCATGATCTGCCCCTGTGTCAAACCCAAACTCTGTCTACAACTTAATTACTAAGCTTTATTAGCTCTAACTGTCATGGTTTTGGCTAAATATTTGACCCACATGCAGAGGACACTCAGAAGACAAGGGAAAAGTTTAAGGTGTTTATCCATCAATCCAATATCTTTCGCTTTATCCTCTACTAGGGTCGCGGGAGGTTCCCCATGCCCACCCAGGGGACAACGTTTCAGGCGCTGGGCAGATACACCCAGGACAGGGCTCCAATCTATCACTGGGCACACACTCACTTACACAAACACACTCTATATGGGGCAATTTGGAGAACTCAATTGACTTGATCCATGTTTTTGGACTGTGGGAGGAAACCGGAGAACCCAGAGGAAATCCACGCAGACACGGGGAGAACATGGAAACTCCACCCAGATGGGGATTCCAACCGGGAATCCCTAGTGCTGAGAGGAGAACATGCTAACCACTAAGCCAAGATGTGCCGCCCAAGGTGTTTATTGAAATAGTAAAAATGGGAAGCAGGAGGTCCAGGACTGGGATGTTTCCGGAACACTGTTTCAAGTTCATGGTGGAATGAACCACCTGGGAGGAATGAGTGGGGTCTGAGGAGTGGAACGTAGTTGAAAGTGGAGAACTTGACTGCCAGGTGGGGTCTCCGATGGCCCGGAGGTGGAACTCGGAATAGGAACACACCAGAAAGCAGGAACCATGACAGTGTGAATACTTGAAGGTTTGTATCCGACCTTGAGGACTTGAGCAACTGAATCCAGGAATGCGGAGGCAACAACGGCACATGGTGCGATAACCCTGTGAAAGGAAAACACTGGATACAGGAACTGGAGGAACTAACTACAGGAACTAACCAAGGTTAACACTCAGGCTTCAGAGTGGTGGCAGCAAACTCCAAACTTCCAAGCCTCCTTCTCGATGACGCTGACGAGTAGCACCTGTCAGCCCTCAGCCTCCATGCTCTCAGGCGCCACCTGTGGAGGGAGAAGGAAGCAGCAGCCAGAAAACCAAGGGCAAGAACTCCCAGAACCCCAACACTAACTGCTATTCTTATGTGTTTTCTTTAAGGGATCATCAGCTCTTCATCCGTAATTGGACCAGGGGTCCACAGAAATGACACTTACTAGACAGAACCTGGATTTCTGTTGGACTTGTGGGCACCTGAGCATTCCCCAGCCTGTACATGGCTGTCCCGCACTGTTGATGTTTTTCGGCCACTTAAGCCGGATGAGTCCCCCACTGAGCCTGAAAAAACAACATAACAGAAAGTTTGTCTTGCCACTGTTGCTTTGGAGGGGGGTTACATTTACATTTGGTTATTCAGCAGACACTTTTATACAAAGCGACTTACAAGGTGAACACAGGGTTAATCACAACATCCCTGGAGCAATGAGGGTTAAGGTTCTTGCTCAAGGACCCACATTGGTAACTTCGGTGGACCTGGGATTTGAACCCCCAACCTTCAGATTGATAGCCCAACACCCTAACCACTGAGCTACCATGCCCATGCTCAGAACACTGTAAAGATACCTATGCGATATTATTACTATGTACCTGCAACTCACTGTTAAATCTATTAATCAATCAATCTATAGATCCATCTATCGTGAAAAGCTCTATATAAACCAATGAACTTGAACTTGATCCACTTATACCGACACCCACCACCCACCATACCTCCTCTGTGGGGGTCCTGATCATTAGCGAACATATTAAAGTCACCTAACAGAGTATGTAGGGAAGCAGATGGACTACAGAATGGAATTGTAGAACTACAAAGTCCATCTATATTATAAGCCGGTGAGTGTATAACTTCTTGCCTAATAATAAACTTAATAATATTGTCATGCGGCGGCACGGTGGCTTAGTGGTTAGCATGTTCTCCTCTCAGCACTAGGGATTCTTAGTTCGAATCCCCATCTGGGTGGAGTTTCCATGTTCTCCCAGTGTCCACGTGGGTTTCCTCCGGGTTCTCCGGTTTCCTCCCACAGTCCAAAACATGGATAAAGTCTATTGAGTTCTCCAAATTGCCCCATATAGAGAGTGTGTATGTGTGAGTGTGTGAGTGAGTGTGTGTCCAGCTATAGATTGGTGGCCTGTCCTGGGTGTATCTGCCCAGTGCCCGAAATGTTCTCCCCTGGATGGGCATGGGCAACCCCCCCCAGTAGACCCTAATAGAGGATAAAGCGGAAGATAATGGATGGATGGATGGATGGATGATATTATTAAGTACTAACAACTACTTAGCTATGGAATAAATGCCTGTGCAGGACCTATAACGACGCTAATCCTGAGTGCAGGACCATGAATTTATGATCAGCTTTGGATTAATGGATGTGTGGGAAGTCCTTTGGCATTTAAAGTGGGAAATAGGTTAGGACTGATTTTCTGTGGCACAGCCGTACTGCAGCTATGTGTCATATGCCATACTGACTTCATGCATTACTTGGATAATAGCTATCTAAAAAAAAAAGAACAAAACACATCTTTTAAGCTTTTTATTGTCTATACGTACATTCGTAACGACTTGCCGCATTTCAAATCAAATCAAATTTGAGCAAATCAGGTTTATTGGTCACATGGTAGCTCAGTGGTTAGGGTGTTGGGCTATCAATCTGAAGGTTGATGGTTCAAATCCCAGGTCCACTGAAGTTAACAATGTGGGTCCTTGAGCAAGACCCTAAACCCTCATTGCTCCAGGGATGTTGTGATTAACCCTGTGTTCATCTTGTAAGTCGCTTTGGATAAAAGCGTCCAATAAATGACCAAATGACCAAATGCAAATGTAACATGCGTAGATGGTACAACCAGCAGTGAAATTCTTTCCTGACACCTCAACATTAAGTTAAAATTTGTTGGAAAGGATAAGTAAAATAGGACGGCACGGTGGTTTAGTGGTTAGCATGGTCTCCACTCATGTTCTCCACGTGTCCGCGTGGGTTTCCTCCGGGTTCTCCGGTTTCCTCGCACAGTCCAAAAACATGGATCAAGTCAGTTGAGTTCTCCAAATTGCCCCATATAGAGTGTGTCTGTGTGAGTGAGTGTGTGCCCAGTGATAGATTGGCGACCTGTCCTGGGTCTATCTGCCCAGCGCCCAAAACGTTCTCCTCTGGATGGGCATGGGAAACCCCCCCCTCCTCACGACCCTAATAGAGAATAAAGCGGAAGATAATGGTTGGATGGATGGATAAGTAAAATAGAATAAAGATAAAATAAAACTAAAATAAAATATGTATTCACACTGTGCAATTAAAATAAAAAAAAAGAGAAACTGTACAATTATGGCACTGTAACAGATATAAAGTAACATGGTCTTATAAGTTATGATCAACTTGCATTTTCACTTCTATTCATTCATTCATTGATTCATTATCTTCCGCTTTATCCTCTATTAGGGTCGCAGGGAGGGGGGGGGGCATGCCCATCCAGGGGAGAATGTTTTGGGCACTGGGCAGATACACCCTGGACAGGGCGCCAATCTATCACTGGGCACACACTCACTCACACAAACACACAATATGTGGGGCAATTTGGTGGCTTAGTGGTTAGCACATGGATCAAGTCAATTGACTTGATCCATGTTTTTGGACTGTAGGAGGAAACCGGAGAACCCGGAGGAAACCCACACGGAGACGCGGAGAACATGGAAACTCCACCCAGATTGGGATTCGAACCGGGAATCCCTAGCGCTGAGAGGCAAATGTGCTAACCACTAAGCCACCATGCTGCCGCATTTTGCCCTCTAATAACTGCTAATTCCATTTACTCGCTTTTAACCAAAAAGCTGGATATCATCGAGGCCGATCTCCCATAATGTCTAATGAGAATCATCTTTCTTGTTCTCACTCTGCACAATCAATCTCCTCCATGCCAGTCAATATATTCCCCAGCCCCGATGTCATTCATCTGTCTTGTAATGTATTCAATAATTAAATTTCCATCAGTTCCTTTGTGCTTTTTGACAATATGCACCCATCTGTTGAAAGAGTCTGAAAGCAGTTCAAGTGTCAGTTCCTATCACTCTCTCTCTCTCTCTCTCACTCTCTCTCTCTCGAGACGACTCGCTCATTTATAGATCGACTAATGCAGTTTGCTGCTGTAACAATAAAAAATTGCTATTAATACATCAATACAGCGTGTTTATGTGTATATGGGAAAGCAGTAACTTGTTTCTTGCTTTTCCTGGCAACCCTCAGATGTAGATGGAGTGTCATGCCAAGACGACTGACATTTCAAATCCATCCATCCATCCATTATCTTCCACTTTATTCTCTACCAGGGTTGCTGGGGGGGGGATGTTTATGGTTCCCCATGCTTATCCAGGGGAGAACGTTTTGGGCGCTGGGCAGATACACCCAGGACAGGGCGCCAATCCATCGCTGGGCACACACTCACTCACACAGACACACTCTATGTGGGGCAATTTGGAGAATTCAATTGACTTGATCCATGTTTTTGGACTGTGGGAGGAAACCGGAAAACCCGGAGGAAACCCACACGGACACGGGGAGAACATGGAAACTCCACCCAGACTGGGATTCGAACTTGGAATCCCTAACGCTGAGAGGAGAACATAACCACCAAGCCACCATGCCGCCCTAAATTTCAAATCTAATGTACCTAATTTATCTAATGTACTATTCAGATTCGGTTTGGTAACACTTTCTATGAATTGGGTATTCATAATGCATTAAAAGTTCATTTATAAAGCTTCAAAAAGTAGTCATAAGGCTTTATAATACTTGCTACAACCCTTTGTTAATGTACTTAAATGTTCATAATCACAGTCCTACAATGTTATAACAATTTGACATAAGGCCTTATAACACAAAGTCACATAAGGCATTATAATATAATAAAATTCACTTTTTATGAATCGGGTATTCATAATGCATCATAAGTGCAGTTATAAAGCTTTAAAAAGTATTCATAATGTTTTATAATATGTGTCTTGAGCCTTTATGTTCATATGCATTAATAAAGCTGTAGAAAGTATTAATAATGCTTAATAACATGTATCAGAAGTCTTTGTTAATGTACGTAGATGTTCATAATCTAAGTTTATTTATAACACAAAGTCACATAATGCATTATAATATGAATATAAATTTTGGTAACACATTCTGTGAATTCTGTGCATTTATATTTCTTTAAACTAAATTCATAATGCTTTATAACATGTGTCATAAGCCTTTGGTAATGTACATAAATAATAATCACAGTCATACATTGTTATAACAATTTGACATAAGGCAGAATTCTATGAATTCTTCATAATGCATCATAAAGATTTAAAAATAATTTATAATGCTTTATAACATGTGCCATGAGCCTTTACGTTCATAATAACAAAAGTCATATAAGATTTTATAACACAAAGTCACATAATGCATTATAATATTGATTTAAATTTTGGTAACACTTTCCATGCATCTGGTATTTATAATGCATTATACGTGCATTTATAAAGCTTTAAAAAGTATTCAAAATGCTTTATAACATGTGTCAAAAGTCTGCGTTAATGTACATAAATGTTCATAATCACAATCCTACATTGTTATAACAATTTCACATAAGGTTTTATAACACAAAGTCATATAATGCATTATGATATGTATTTAATTTTTGGTAACACTTTTTGTCAATTCAGTATTCATAATGTGTTATACGTGCATTCATAAAGCTGTAGAAAGTATTTATAATGCTTCATAACATGTGTCCTGAACCTTTAGGTTCATAATCACAGTCATACATTGTTATAACAATTTGACATAAGGCTTTATAACACAAATTCATAAAATGCATTATATGTATTTAATTTTTGGTAACACTTTCTATGAATACGGTATTCCTAATGCATCATAAATGCATTAATAATGTTGTAAAAAGTATTAATAATGCTTAATAACATGTATCAGAAGTCTTTGTTAATGTACATAGATGATCATAATCACAGTCATACATTGTAATAACATTTTGACATAACGTTTATAAGAAAAAGTCACATAATGCATTATAATATGTATTTTACTTCTGGTAACACTTTCTATGAATTCAGTATTCATAATGCGTTATAAGTGCATTTATAAAGCTGTAGAAAGTATTCATAATGCTTTATAACATGTGTCCTGAGCCTTTATGTTCATAATCACAGTCATACATTGTTATAACAATTTGACATGTCACATAATGCATTATAATTTGTATTTAACTTCTGGTAACACTTTCTATGAATGCGGCATTCATAATGCATCATAAGTGCATTAATAAAGCTGTAGAAAGTATTAATAACGCCTTATAACATGTGTCAGAAGTCTTTGTTAATGTACATAGGTGTTCATAATCACAGCCATACATTGTTATAACAATTTGACATAATGCTTTATAACATGTGTCATATGTCTTTGGTAATGTACATAGATGTTCATAATAACAGTCATACTTGTACATTGTTTTAACGATTTGGCATAAGGCTTTATAACACAAAGTCACATGATTAATTTTAATATGAATTTTACTTTTGGTAACTCATTCTATGAATTCATAATGCATTACAAGTGTGTTTATAATGCTGTAGAAATTATCCATAATGCTTTATAACATGTCATAAGCCTTTGTTAATTTACATGCATGTTTATAATTACAGTCATACATTGTTATAACAATTTGACATAAGGCTTTATAACACTTTCTATGAATTGGGTATTCATAATGTGTTGTAAGTGCATTTATAAAGCTGTAGAATGTATTTATAAGGCTTTGTAACAGTTGCCATAAACACAGACTATATAGGGGCAATTTAGAGCAGCCAATTTGTCCTGAATCCATTGAATCCATTGAATCCATTGGGCCGCCTGCATTGAGAGGCGGATGTGTTAACCACCACGCCGCCGTATATTTACGACATCTCATTGTTCATTGGAATTCTGTATAGGTTACATTATTAAGGCACTCTGCTCTATGTAATATGTATCTTGATGCAACATGCTAGCAGGCCAGAATTAGCTTGCTCCTCCATAATTCGGGCAGAATGAAGAATCCCCTCTTGCCTTGTTATCTTCAGCTCAGCATCTCTTTGATTTATTCACTAGTCCAACAGATGTTGTGCAGGAGGAAGGACAAATTAAAAAGAGGGAAATGAAAGCAGAAGTGTAAAAGCGCTTATTATAAGCAAAATTATATATTTAAAATATATTTTTAAAAAATTATATACAGTGGGTTGCAAAAGTATTCATACCCCTTGAACTTTTCCATATTTTGTCACATTACAACCACAAACATAAATATATTTCACTGGAATTTAATGTGAAAGACCAACACAAAGTGGTATACAATTGTGAAGTGGAATGAAAGTTATACATGAATCAACAATTTTTTTACAAATAAAAAACTGAAAAGTGCGATGTGCAAAATTATTCAGCC
>JAFMOD010000860.1:214188-225326 GCA_019802435.1 Corydoras maculifer | reverse complement strand
AGATACACCCAGGGCAGAGTGTCAATCCTATATATGACACTATATAAGGGCAAATTAGACCAGCAAATCCACCTTAAATCCATGTTTTTGGACTGTGGGAGGGATACGGGGAGAACATGGAAACTCCACCCAGATCAGGATTCAAACCACCACCATGTCATCTTGTCTCATTATCTTTCAATTTATCCTGTACTAGGGTCTAGGGTCTAGGGTCATGGGCAGGGTGGGGTCACCCATGCCCATCCAGGAGAGAAGTTGGCGGGTGCTGGGCAGATGGTGCATGGCAGGCCTATATATTATACTATATAAGGGCAAATTAGACCAGCAAATGCACCTTAAATCCATGTTTTTGGACTGTGGGAGGGACACAAGGAGAACATGGAAACTCCACCCAGATCAGGATTCGAACCACCACCATTTAATCTTGTCTCATTATCTTCCAATTTATTCTGTACAAGGGTCTAGGGTTCAGGGTCATGGGCAGGGGTCACCCATGCCCATCCAGGAGAGAAGTTGGCAGGTGCTGGGCAGATGGTGCATGGCAGGGCAGATTTTCAATCCTATATATGACACTATATAAGGGCAAATTAGAGCAGCAAATCCACCTTAAATCCATGTTTTTGGACTGTGGGAGGAAACCCACGTGGACACGGGAAGAACATGGAAACTCCACCCAGATCAGGATTCGAACCACCACCATGTAATCTTGTCTTATTATCTTCCAATTTATCCTGCACTAGGGTCTAGGGTCATGGGCACGGGGGGGGGGGGATGGTAACCCATGCCCATCCAGGAGAGAAGGTGTCGGGCGCTGGACAGATACACCCAGGGCAGAGTGTCAATCCTATATATAACACTATATAAGGGCAAATTAGACCAGCAAATCCACCTTAAATCCATGTTTTTGGACTGTGGGAGGGACACGGGGAGAACATGGAAACTCCACCCAGATCAGGATTCAACCACCATTTAATCTTGTCTCATTATCTTCTAATTTATCCTGTACTAGGGTCTAGGGTCTAGGGTCTCCACCCAGATCAGGATTCAAACTTGGATAACCAGGTTGGGGTGGGTCATCCATGCCCATCCAGGGGAGAATGTTTCGGGTGGTGGACAGGACACTCAGGACAGGGCGCCAATTTATCATTGGGCACACAGTCACTCACAAACACATGCACACACACACACACACACACACACACACACACACACGTACACACACGCTATATGGGGCAATTTAGAGCATCCACTTAACCTTAAATTCCTATTTTTAGATTGTGGGAGGAAACCGAAGAACTGAGAACATGGAAACTCTACCCAGATTCGGGATTCGGAGGAATATTAATTAATTAATTCATCCATAATCTTCCACTTTATCCTCTGCTAGGGTCATAGTGACTGGTTTCACCATGCCCATCCAGGGGAGAACGTTTTGGGTGCTGGGCAGATACAGGGCGACTCACTCTATGGAGCAATTTGGAGAATTCAATTGACCTTGATCCGTTTTTTGACTGTGGGAGGAAACCGGAGAACCCGGAGGAAACCCATGCGGACACGGGGAGAACATGGAAACTTCACCCAGATTGGAACCGGGAAACCCTAGTGCTGAGAGGAGAACATGCCACTGTGCTGACCTAGTTGAGCATTAAGTGGAAGATCTGGTGAACATTTAAACCTTGACAAGGCGAGGATTTGTGTTAATCCTCTATTAGGGTAATGGGGGGCCAGGTGGGGGTTGGTTTCCGATGCCCATCCAGGAAAGAAAATTTTGGGCATGGGGCAGATACACCCCACAGGGCGTCAATTTATCACTGGGCACACACTTACTCACACAGACTATATAGGGGCAATTTGGATGAGGTGAGTAATTTAGACCTGCCCATTTGAATCCATTCGAACCTGGATCCCCAGTGCTGAGAGGCAGACATACTAACCACTAAACCACCATGTGATCCTATCTCATTATCTACCGCTTTATCCTCTATTAGGGTCACGGGGAGGAGGGGGGGTCCCCATGCCCACCCAGGGGAGAACTTTTCGGGCGCTGGGCAGATACACCCAGGACAGGGTGCCAATCTATCGCTGAGCAGACTCTCACTCACACACACAGACACACTATATGGGGCAATTTGGAGAATTCAATCCACCCTGAATCCATGTTTTTGGACTGTGGGAAGAAAGCGGAGAACCCGGAGGAAACCCACATGGACACGGGGAGAACATGGAAACTTCAGCCAGCTCGGGAATGGAACCTGGATCCTCAGCACTGAGAGGAGAACGTGCTAAACATCATGCCACCATGCCGCCCTAGTCGAGCATTAAGTGGAGGATTTGCTGAACCTTTAACGATCAACACAACGTTTGGTACAACGTGTTTGGTTGTGATTAGACAATGGTGCAAGAATGACGCTGTCAGTCAGGGGTGGATTAAATGGGATTTGGTTTCTGGAAGGTTTTTGGGAGGATTCTTTAGGGGGGGAGGGGGTTCATGTTGTCAGTGTTTTGGCTCGTTTCATTTTCCAAAGCGACGCAGACCGCAAATTCAAATTTCCTGGCGGACTCACTGTGTACAGGACACTGCAGCGTGGTGCAGATTAAAACTTAGAACCTGTCAAGCCATAGGACGTGAAGGAGGTCACGCTGTCTGTCTTTGCATTCGTCCAAAGGACTTTAATTTTCTCTATGAATCACTTTGGTATCACTTTCTGTGAATCTGGGGGGGGGGGGGTGTGCCCCATCCAGGGGAGAACATTTTGGGTGCTGGGCAGATACACCCAGGACAGGGCACCAATCTATCCCTGGGCACACACACTCCACTCACTATATGGGGCAATTTAGAGCATTAAATCAACCTTGAATGCATGTTTTTGAAATGTGGGAAGAAAATCGAGGGGGGGGTTTGTTCATGTTGTCAGTGTTTTGGCTCCTTTCATTTTCCAAAGCGACGCAGACCGCAAATTCGAATTTCCTGGCGGACTCACTGTGTACTTTCTGCAGCGTGGTGCAGATTAAAACTTGTCAAGCCATAGGACGTGAAGGAGGTCACGCTGTCTGTCTTTGCATTCGTCCGAAGGACAACTTTAATTTGCTCTATGAATCACTTTGGTATCACTTTCTGTGAATCTGGTATTTATAATGCATTATAATACATTAATTCATCCATTATCTTCTGCTTTATCCTCTATTAGGGCCGGGAAGGGGGGGGGTGGTTTCCCATCCAGGGGAGAACATTTTGGGTGCTGGGCAGATACACCCAGGACAGGGCGCCAATCTACCAATCTCTTCCTAGGCACACACACGTACTATATGGGGCAATTTAGAGCATTAAATCAACCTTGAATGCATGTTTTTGAAATGTGGGAAGAAAATCGAGGGGTTGGTTCATGTTGTCAGTGTTTTGGCTTCTTTCATTTTCTAAAGCGACGCAGACCACAAATTCGAATTTCTGTGTACAGGACACCGCAGCGTGGTGCAGATTAAAACTTAGAACCTGTCAAGCCCTAGGACGTGAAGGAGGTCACGCTGTCTGTCTTTGCATTCGTCCGAAGGACAACTTTAATTTGCTCTATGAATCACTTTGGTATCACTTTCTGTGAATCTGGTATTTATAATGCATTATAATACATTAATTCATCCATTATCTTCTGCTTTATCCTCTATTAGGGCCGGGGGGTTGATACACCCAGGACAGGGCGCCAATATACCAATCTATCCCGGGGCACACACACTCACCATATGGGGCAATTTAGAGCATTGAATCAACCTTGAATGCATGTTTTTGAAATGTGGGAAGAAAATCGAAGAGCCTGGAGAAAACCCACATGGACACGGGGTGAACATGGAAACGTCACCCAGATTGGGATTCGAACCTGGATCCCCAGTACTGAGTGGTGGACGCACTAACCACAACGCCACCATGAGATACTATCTTATTATCTTCCAATTAATCCTCTACTAGGGTTATGGAGGGGTGGAAGGGAGAATGCTTCGACGCTGGGCAGATAGACCCAGGGCAGTGCGCCAATCTCTAGTTGGGGGCACTTACTCACACACACTATATGGGGCAATTCAGAGCATTCAATCCACCTTAAATCCATGTTCACCCGAATTTGAACCTGGAAACTATTAGGGTCGCAGAGGGTTTCCCGATCCCCAACCAGGTGAGAACATTTTGGGTGCTGGGCAGATACACCCAGGACAGGGCGCCAATCTATCCCTGGGCACACCCACTCACTATATGGGGCAATTTAGAGCATTAAATCAACCTTGAATGCATGTTTTTGAAATGTGGGAAGAAAATCGAAGAGCCTGGAAGAAACCCACATGGACAAGGGGAGAACATGGAAACTCCACCCAGATTGGGATTCAAACCTGGATCCCCAGTATTGAGTGTTGGACGCACTAACCACAAAGCCACCATGAGATACCATCTTATTATCTTCCAATTAATCCTCTACTAGGGTTATGGAGGGGTGGAAGAATCCCCCATGTCCATCCAGGGGAGAATGTTTCGACGCTGGGCAGATACACCAAGGGCAGTGCGCCAATCTCTAGTTGGGGGCATTTACTCACACACACTATATGGGGCAATTCAGAGCATTCAATCCACCTTAAATCCATGTTCACCCAGATTTCAACCTGGAACCTATTAGGGTCGCAGGGGGTTTCCTGATCCCCATCCAGGTGAGAACATTTTGGGCGCTGGGAAGATACACCCAGGAATGGGGTCCAATCCATCACTGGACACACACTCACTCACACACCCTATAGGGGCAATTTGGATGAGTAATTTAGAGCTGCCCACTAAACTTGAATCCATGTCTTTGGACTGTGGGAGGAAACCGGAGAACCCGGAGAAAACCCCACCCAGGTCAGGACGCTAATCTATCACTCATACAGACACTCACACAAACACACTCCATATGGGGCAATTTTGAGAATTCAATTCACTGTGATCCATGTTTTTGGACTGTGTGAGGAAACCGGAGAACCCAGAGGAAACCCACACAAACATGGGGACATGAACATGTTGAACCTGGACCCCAACACTAAGAGGAGAACATGCTAACCACTAAGCCAACATGCCACCTCAAGGATGAGACAACTAATCATTAATTACACTAATTAATTCATTATATTCTGCTTTATCCTCTACTAGGGTCACAGGGGGGGGGGGGGGGGGTTCCCTATACCCATCCAGGGGAGAACGTTTCTGGCGCTGGGCAGTTACACCCAGGACAGGGCGCCAATCTATCGCTGGGTACATACTCAGTCACACAAACACACACTTTATGGGGCAATTTAGAGCACTTAATTTACCTTAAATCTATGTTTTGTTTTTCTGCCCCCTCTTACCTTCACTCTATATTTCCAAAATACAATCGACTCATTCTCTATGCTCTAATGATGAATGTCACCTGGTGATCGTGACATCACCTTGAAACACTGCCCCCTTCTCTGTTTAAAAAAATGGCCCCACTTTTCATAGTACATTGCTGTACTTTCAAATGCTTTATTCAGTGCTGGGGGTTCCCATTTCGATTCCCAATCTGGGTGGAGTACGTGGGTTTCCTCCGGGTTCTCCGGTTTCCTTCCACAGTCCAAAAACATGGATCAAGTCAATTAAGTTCTCCAAATTGCCCCATATAGAGTGTGTTTGTGTGAATGAGTGTATCCAGCGATAGATTGGCGCCCTGTCCTGGTTCTATCTGCCCAGCGCCCGAAACCTTCTCCCCTGGATGTGCATGACCCTAATAGAGGATAAAGCGGGAGATAATGGATGGATTTACAAATGAGAACACCACAAGTCACGCATGGTCGCGTGGGGGGTCCCATGCCCATCCAGGGGAGAACAAGGAAAATCCACCCAGATTCGGGATTCGTTCCCCATGTCCATCTAGGGGCGCTGGGCAGATACACCCAGGACAGGACAGCTAGGCACACACTCACTCACACAGACACACACACAAACACACTCTATATGGGGCAATTTAGAACCTCCATCCATTATCTTCCTCTTTATCCTCTACTAGGGTCGCAGGGAGGTTCCCCATGCCCATCCAGGGGAGAACGTTTCGGGTGCTGGGCAGATACACCCAGGACAGGGGGGCAAACTATCACTGGGCACACACTCACTCACACACACACACTCTAAATGGGGCAATTTGGAGAATTTCATTGAACCTAATCCATGTTTTTTGGACTGTGGGAGGAAACCGGAGAACCCGGAGGAAACCCACGCGGACACGGGGGGGGAGAACATGGAAACTCCACCCAGATTGGGATTCGAACCGGGAATCCCTAGTGCTGAGAGAAGAACATGCTAATACCTGAACGTAAATGTCTAACAGTTGACTTAAAAACAAACAAATGAAGAATAAAAGAGCAGAAATGTGAATCCGGGGCTCTGTCTGCAGACCGGATGTTTATTTCGTCTACAAAAAGTAAAAAAGCGAATTTTGCATTGGCGCAGCGGAAATAATTCGTGCAGGTGAAAGGAAAGCGCAGCGACGGTAATAATGTCATCGCAGGTGGAGGGCTGGATTACGGAACATTCCCCGGCACACTAATTTAAGGAACTATGAAGGAGTGGGAGGGTCACGGAGAATACGAAAACAAGAAGCAAGATCTTCTCAGGTTAATGAAGCCTCTATACACACGCTGCAGACGGCGTCACAGCAAATTCCAATTTCACCAAAATCGAGGCTGAGCGCAGGGACGGACAAGGACGGGCGGCGCTACAGCCAATCCATATCTCATCTTATCTCATTATCTTCAGCTCAATCCTATATTAGAGGCACGATGGGAAAGGGGGGGTTCCCCATGCCCATCCAGGGGAGAATGTTTCGGGCGCCAATCCATCCCTGGGCACACACTCACTCCAACAGACACACTCTATATATATAACATGGTTGGGGCGGCACGGTGGCTTAGCATGTTCTCCTGTCACAATAGGGATTCCCGGGTCGAATCCCAATCTTGGTGGAGTTTCCATGTTCTCCCCGTTTCCGTGTGGGTTTCCTCTGGGTTCCCAGGTTTCTGCCCACAGTCCAAAAACATGGATGAAGTCAATTGCGTTCTCCAAATTGCCCCATATAGAGTGTGTATGTGTGAGGAAGTGTGGTGTCCTGTCCTGGGTGTATCTGCCCAGCGCCTGAAACGTTGTTCCCTGGATGCCCCCCCCCCCCCCCGCGACCCTGGTAGAGGATAAAGCGGAGGATAATGGATGGATGGACTTACGAATGAGAGGGTGGCACGGTGGCTTAGTGGTTAGCATGTTCTCCTCTCAGCACTAAGGATCCCCGGTTCGAATCCCAATCTGGGTGGAGTTTCCACGTTCTCCCCATGTTCACGTGGGTTTTCTCCAGGTTCTCCGGTTTTCTCTCACAATCCAAAAACATGGATCAAGTCAATTGAGTTCTCCAAATTGCCCCATATAGAGTGTGTTTGTGTGAGTGAGTGTGTGCCCAGCGATAGATTGGCGCCCTGTCCTGGGTGTATCTGCCCAGCACCCGAGACGTTCTTCCCTGGATGGGCACGGGGAACCCCCCCCACGACCCTAATAGACGATAAAGCGGGAGATAATGAATGAATGAGTCTAAAAACATGGATCAAGGTATATTGAATTCTGCAAATTGCCCCATATAGAGTGTGTTTGTGTGAGTAAGTGTGTGCCCAGCGATAGATTGGCGCCTTGTCCTGGGTGTATCTGCCCAGCGCCCGAAACATTCCCACCTTGAACCTAGTAGGATAAAGTGGAAAATAATGGATAGATGGACTTACGAATGAGAGGGTGGCACTGTGGATTAGTGTTTAGCATGTTCTCCTCTCAGCACTAGGGATTCCCGGTTCAAATTCCAATCTGGATGGAGTTTCCATGTACTTCCCGCGTCCACGTGGGTTTCCTCCGGGTTCTTTGGTCGATTGAATTCACCAAATTGCCCCATATAATTGTTTGTGTGTGTATCTGCCCACAAAACTTTCTCCCCTGGATGGTCATGGGGAACCCCCTGCGACCCTAATGAAGGATAACATAGAAGATAATGGATGGATTGATGTAAGTCTATTGAATGCATTCACTCCTCTCTAGTGATGAATCTCACATGTCGATTGTGGCATCACTTTGAAATCCGGGTATGAATGATTGTCATACCCCAAAAAACACTGCCCCCATGCTCTTAAAAAGGCCGCACTTTTTGTAGAACTAAATCTATCACTGGGCGCACACTCACTCACACACAAAAACACACTCTATATGGGGCAATTTAGAGAATTCAATTGACCTTGATCCATGTTTTTGGACTGTGGGAGGAAACCAGAGAACCCGGAGGAAACCCACATGGACACATGGAGAACATGGAAACTCCATCTAGATTGGGATTCGAGCCGGGAATCCCTAGCACTGAGAGGAGAACCTGCCACCGTGCTGCCCTGGGACAGAAACAAAAGTGGGTAAAAATCTGCCACTGGTGACTTTTGGCACTTTTTCCATCCATCCATTGTCTTATGCTTTATCCTCTATTAGGGTCGCGGGGGGGGGTGGGGGTGGTTGATACACCCAGGACAGGTCGCCAATCTATCGCTGGGCACACACTCACACACACAGACACACCCTATATGGGGCAATTTGGAGAATTTAATTGACTTATTCCATGTTTTTGGACTGTGGGAGAAAACTGGAGAACCCGGAGGAAACCCACGCGGACACGGGAAGAACATGGAAACTCCACCCAGATGTAACATTTATAGCAAAGGCCAAACATTGGCACTGTAACATTGTAATTCTGTATTTAGCTTTTGCACACCGTCGTCCACAGCTGCACCCTTATGTGAGAATTACCGTCTACACAAACGTACATTCAAAGACAATTTTGCTGCTTGTGAGTTCTTGTTTTTTGATAGCCGTTGTGACATTTTCCCGATTCCCCCTCAGGTCCCCGCTGATCCCCTGCATGTAACCAATTCCCACCCCCATTCTCCCGTCCTCTATCTATCACTCTATCCCAGAGAAAAAGGTCAATGGCACCATCATTTCTCCACCGAACATTGGCTGTAACATTTATAGCAAAGGGCAAAAAAAAAAAAACAACACCTTTGTGAGGTATAATAGAGCGAGAGCGGAAATAAAGAGCGGGGGTAAACGAGGGCATATCAAAACGCAACATGCTGGTGGTGCGAAGGTGTTAAGTTGATTCCCTGCAAAGTTAGGACAAGTTATGAATTCTCATTCGCATTCTGCTTAATACTCTACTAGGGTCATGGGGGGTGGGGGTGTTGGGTGGGGTGGGGGTGGGGGTTCCTTATGCCCATCCAGAGGAGAACGTTTCAGGAGAGGGGCCCTTAGGACACGGAGTAAATCCATCCATCTATCCATCCATCCATTATATTTTGCTTTATCCTCTACTAGGGTCACGGGGATGGGGTGTTTTTGGACTGTGGAAGGAAACCGGAGAACCTGGAGGAAACCCATGCGGACACACGGAGAACATGGAAACTCCACCCAGATGGGGATTCGAACCGAAAATCCCTAGTGCTGAGAGGAGAACGTTTCAGGAGCCGGGCACTCAGGACACAGAGTAAATCCATCCATCCATCCATTATCTTCTGCTTTATCCTCTATTAGGGTCGTGGGGGGGGGGGGTTCCACATGTCCATCCAGGGGAGAACGTTTCAGGCGCTGGGCAGATAGACCCAGGACAGGGCGCCAATCTATCACTGGGCACACTCACTCACACAGACACACACACTCTATATGGGGCAATTTGGAGAATTCAATTGACTTCATGCATGTTGTTGGACTGTAGGAGGAAACCGGAGAACCTGGAGGACACGGGGAGAACATGGAAATTCCACCCAGATGTTGTACTGCCGTGCCGCGCAGTAGTAAATCCATTGTAGGTATAGACACTGAGGGGGCTTAGATTGCTTAGGACGAGCAATTAAGAGCTGCCCATTCACCTTGAATCCATGTTTTGGGACTGTGGGAGGAAACCGGAGAACCTGGGAGCTTAATCCTCTACTAGGGTCCATTACCATCCAGGGGAGAAGGTTTCGGGCGCTGGGAAATCAATTGCAGGTTACACAGACACTCAGTATATAGGGGCAATTTAGATTGGGGGAGCAATTTACAGCATTAAATTTACCTTGAATACATGTTTTTGGACTGTGGGAGGAAACTGGCGCAACACGGACACAGGTAGGGGTGGGGGGGTGCCCATTCAAGGGATAAAGTTCTGGGCACTGGGAAGATACACCCAGGAGAAGAAGACAATCTATCGTCCAATCACACAGAGACACACACACACACACACACTATATAGAGGCAATTCAGCTGCCAATTCACCTTAAATACATGTTTTAATCTGTGGAAGGAAACCAGAGGATGCGGAAAAAACACACAGGGACACGGGGAGAACATGCAAACTGCACCTCGGGATTCGAACCCGGATCCCCAGCATTAAGTGGTGGACGTACCAACCTGAACACCACCATGTGATACTCATTATCTCATTATCTTTTGCATAATCCTCTACTAGGGTCACGGTGTGGGAGGGGGGGGGTCTCATGCCCATCCAGGGTCAGGCGCTGGGTAGATATACCCAGGACAGGGCGCCAATCTATCGCTGGGTACTCACCCACCCACCCAATGGGCAAGCTGCCCATTCACCTTTTACTGTGGGAGGAAATCAGAGAACCTGGCGAAAACCCCACATGGACACAGAGAGAACATGGACCCTGCGCTCGGATCGGGCTTCGAACCTGGATCCCCTACTGGGGTAACGGGGGGGGGGTTCTCATGCCCATCCAGGGTAGAACGTGTCAGGCGCTGGGTAGATATATCCAGGACAGGGTGCCAATCTATCGCTGGGTACTCACCCACCTACACTATATAGGGGGCAATTTGAATGGGCAAGCTGCCTACTAGGGTTCTAATGCCCATCCAGGGTAGAACGTGTCAGGCAGATACACCCAGGACAGGGCGCCAATCCCATTCACCTTAAACTGTGGGAGGAAATCAGAGAAGCCCACATGGACACAGAGAGAACATGGACCCTGCGCTCGGATCGGGCTTCGAACCTGGATCCCCTACTGGGGTAACGGGGGGGGGGGGGTTCTCATGCCCATCCAGGGTAGAACGT
>JAFMOD010000860.1:156248-206912 GCA_019802435.1 Corydoras maculifer | reverse complement strand
CTGGATGGGCATGGGGAACCCCCTCCACGACCCTAGTAGAGGATTACATGGAGGATAATGAGATGGGGCAGCATGGTGGTGTAGTGGTCAGCATGTCCCCATATACTGTATATCTGCTGGAACCTACTCACCCCATGGGCAACCTCATACCACCATATACACAATCAATTACAAAGCTGGATTAAGTGGAAGATGATGAGATGGGGCGGCGTGGTGGTGTAGTGGTCAGCATGTCCGCCTCTCAGTCGCTCACCCAAATCGACCCTATATACTGGATCTGTGTGACCAATGATTGATTAGCGTCCTGACCTGGGTGTATCTACCCAACGCCCGAAACTTTTTCCCCTGGATGGGCACGGTGAACCCCTCCACGACCCTAGTAGAGGATTACATGGAGGATAATGAGATGGGGCGGCGTGGAGGTGTTGTGGTCAGCATGTCTGCCTTTCAGTCGCTCACCCAAATTGACCCTATATACTGTGTCTCTGTGACCAGTGATTGATTGGATATTTGTCCTGGGTGTATCTGCCCAGCGCCCGAAACGTTCTCCCCTGGATGGGCACGGTGAACCCCCCCATGACCCTAGTAGAGGATTAAATGAAGGATAATGAGATGGGGCGGTGTGGTGGTGTAGTGGTCAGCACATCCGCCTTTCAGTCGCTCACCCAAATTGACCCTATATACTGGATCTGTGTGACCAGTGATTGATTAGCGTCCTGACCTGGGTGGGGTTGTCTCCGGGTTGTCCGGTTTCCTCCCACAGTCCAAAAACATGGATTTAAGGTGAATTGAATGCTCAGAATTGCTTGCCTAATCTAAATTGCCCCATATAGTGTGTGTTTATGTGACCAGCGATTGATTGGCACCCGGTCCTGGGTGTATCAGGACGTGGATTTAAGGTGAATCAGCTGCTGAATTGTCCCTATCTAAATTGCCTCTATATAGTGTGTGTGTGTGTGTGTGTGTGTGTGTGTGTGTGTGTGTGTCTTTGTGTGATTGGACCAACGATGGACCAACGTCGGGTGCATCTGCCCAGCGCCCGAAACGTTCTCCCCTGAATGGGCACCCCCCACCCCTACCTGTGTCCATATTGGTTTTCTCCGGGTTCTCCGGTTAGCTCCCACAGTCCAAAAAACATGGATTCAAGGTGAATTTAATGCTGTAAATTGCTCAACCAATCAAAATTGCCCCTATATACTGAGTGTCTGTGTGACCAGCAATAGATTCGCGCCCTGTCCTGGGTGTATCTGCCCAGTGCACGAAACGTTCTCCCTTAGATGGGCATAGGAACCCCCCCCCCCCCCGCGACCCTAGTAAAGGATTAAGTGTAAGGTGCATCTGGACATGGATTCAAGGTGAATTGGCTGCTGAGTTACCCCTATCTAAATTACCTCTATATAATGTGTGTGTGTGTCTCTCTCTGTGTGAATGGACCAACGATGGATAGGCGCCCTGACCTTTGCGCATCTGCCCAGTGTCCGAAATGTTCTCCCCTGAATGCCCCCCCACCTATGTCCGTGTTGGGTTCTTCCGGGTTCTCTGGTTTCTTCCCACAGACCAATAACATGGATTCAAGGTGAATTTAATGCTGTAAATTGCTCGACCAATCTACATTGCCCCTATATACTGCGTGTCTGTGTGACCAGCCATTGATTGCCGCCTTGTCCTGGGTGTATCTGGATGTGGCTTTAAGGTGAATCAGCTGCTGAATTGCCCCTATATAGTTTGTGTTTGTGTGTGTGTGATTAGACCAACGATGAATAGTCATCCTGTCCTGGGTGTATCTGCCTGTCTCCGTGTCGGTTTTCTCCGGGTTCTCCGGTTTCCTCCCACAGTCCAAAACCATGAATTCAAGGTGAGTTCAGCAAATACAGAGCATTTTCTGGGAATATGGCAACCCGTCATCATTATATTAAATTTCTGTGGTAAGAACGTATTGGGGCGGCATGGTCGGTGGCTTAGTGGTTGGCATGTTCTCCTCTCAGCACTAGGGATTCCTGGATCGAATCCCCAAATGTTCTCCCCGTGTCTGCGTGGGTTTCCTCCGGGTTCTCCGGTTTCCGGATGGACTACAAAATGGAACTGTAGAACTACAAAGTCCATCTATATGATCAGTGGAACTGAAAACACACACAGTGAGTTTAGGAGGTGGAGCTAATAAAAGGGCCGCTGAGTGTATGTTCTGATTGGTGTTCTGTTCTCTGTCTGTGTCTGATCCACTCGTACCAGCACAACACACACTCACACACCACCACCATGCCAGTATCACTGCAGTACTGAGCATCATCCACCACCCTAATACCTCCAAACAGATGGGATTCCCAGTTCGAATCCCAATCTGGGTGGAGTTTCCATATTCTCCCTGTGTCTGCGTGGGTTTCCTTCGGGTTCTCCGGTTTCCTCCCACAGTCCAAGAACATGGGTCAAGTCAATTGAATTCTCAAAAAATTGCCCCATATAGAGTGTGTCTGTGTGAGTGAGTGTGTGTCCAGTGATGGATTGGTGCCCTGTCCTGGGTTTATCTGCCCAGCGCCTGAGACGTTCTCCCCTGGATGGGCATGAGGAACCCCCCCACGACCCTAATAGAGGATAAAGCGGAAGATAATGAATGAAAAGAACGTATTGGGGCGGCACGGTGGCTTAGTGGTTAGCATGTTCTCCTCTCAGCACTAGGGATTCCCGGTTCGAATCCCCTTCTGGGTGGAGTTTCCATGTTCTCCCCGTGTCTGCGTGGGTTTCCTTCGGGTTCTCCGGTTTCCTCCCACAGTCCAAAAACATGGATCAAGGTCAATTGAATTCTCCAAATTGCCCCATATAGAGTGTGTCTGTGTGAGTAAGTGTGTTCCCAGCGATGGATTGGCGCCCTGTCCTGGGTCTATCTGCCCAGCGCCCGAGACGTTCTCCCCTGGATGGGCATGGGGATCCCCACCGTGACTCGATTTCAGATGCAGCTCCAGAATCTCATGTGGGTTTTTTGAGAACATTGATCACTCTGCCCTGATTTGAACAAGTGTACACCCTCGGTGCACCCGAGGCACATTTAGTTTCTTTCAGCCTCATTAAACTTTGATAAGTTCTGCTTTTAACACGTATTTACTCATTTTGTACACAAGATACAAGATGTTTCGGGGTGTAATGGAAATCCGTACTTTTACCTGTAGTAGATAGAAACTAGGGTTCAAATTCATCCATCCATCCATTCATCCATTATCTTCTGCTTTATCCTCTATTAGGGTCGTGGGGAAGTTCCCCATGCCCATCCAGGGGAGAACGTTAAGGCGCTGGGCAGATACACCCAGGACAGGGTGCCAATTTATAACTGGGCACACACTCACTCACACAGACACACTCTATATGGGGCAATTTGGAGAACTCAATTGACTTGATCCATGTTTTTGGACTGTGGGAGGAAACCGGAGAACCCGGAGGAAACCCACGTGCACACGGGGAAAACATGGAAACTCCACCCAGATGGGGATTCGAACCGGAAATCCCTAGCGCTGAGAGGAGAACATGCTAACCACTAAGCCACCGTGCCGCCCAGGTTCAAATTCAAGTAATATATATATATATATTCATTCATTCATTATCTCCCGCTTTTATCCTCTAGTAGGGTCGCGGTGGGGTTCCCCATGCCCATCCAGGGAAGAACGTTTCGGGCGCTGGGCAGATAGAACCAGGACAGGGCGCCAATCCATCGCTGGGCACACACTCACTCACTCAAATGCACTCTATATGGGGCAATTTTGTAGAACTCAATTAACCCACGCAGACACGGGGAGAACATGAAAACTCCACCCAGATGGGGATTCGAACCGGGAATCCCTAGAGCTGAGAGGAGAACATGCTAACCACTAAGCCACCGTTCTGCCGTAGTATATATATATATTTTTTTAATTTATATTAATTTATATTAACATATTTATTTATTATTTATTTGTCACAAAGCAGCTTTACAGTGTTATAAGCCCTTAAACCCCCAAAGAGCAAGCTGAAGCAATGGTGGCAAGAAAAAACTCCTTGTTGTGTTGATATTTTAAGGAAGAAACCTTGTGAGGACCGAGACTCAGTGGGGGTCTCATCCTCCTTGAGCGGCCGGGCAGCATCAACAGTGTAGGATAGCCATGTACAGATTGTGTGATGATCAGATGATCATATTTAACCATCCATACATCCATTATCTTTCTCTTGTCCAGGGTTCGGGTCGTGGGGGAAGCAACCCAAGTAGAGATGCCCAGACTTCCTTCTCCCCAGCCTCCATCAGCTCAACTGGTGGGGAGATATAATCCGTTCATGGCCCTGGATCTTCCCCAGGGTCTCCTCCCAGCTGGACTTGCCTGAAACACCTCCTTAGGGAGGCGACCAGGAGGCATCCTTACCAGATGCCCAAACCACCCCAACTGGCTCCTTTTGACATGGCTCGACTCCGAGTCTCTCCCGGATGACCGAGCTTCTCACCCTCTCTAAGGGAGAACCCATTTTAGCCACTTGTACTCGCCATCTTGTTCTATTGGTCATTACCCATCCATCTATTATCTTCCGCTTTATCCTCTATTAGGGTCGTGGGGGGTTCCTAATGCCCATCCAGGGGAGAACGTCTCAGGAGCTGGGCAGATACACCCAGGACAGGACGCCAATCTATCGCTGGGCACACACTCACTCACACAGACACACTCTATATGGGGCAATTTTGGAGAACTCAATTGACTTGATCCATGTTTTTAGACTGTGGGAGGAAACTGGAGAACCCGGAGGAAACCCACCCGGACACGGGGAGAACATGGAAACTCCACCCAGATGGGGATTCGAACTGGGAATCTGTTTGGAGGTATTAGGGTGGTGGATGATGCTCAGTACTGCAGTGATACTGACATGGTGGTGGTGTGTGAGTGTGTGTTGTGCTGGTACGAGTGAATCAGACACGGACAGAGAACAGAACACCAATCAGAACATACACTCAACAGCCATTTTATTAGCTCCACCTCCTCAGTTCTACACTCACTGTGTGTGTTTTCAGTTCCACTGATTATATAGATGGACTTTGTAGTTCTACAGTTCCATTCTGTAGTCTATCTGTTTCTCTACATACTTTGTTAGTGCGCTTTACTCTGTTCCCTGCCTTTTCTGACTCATGTCACTCCTTTACTCCTTTACTCACTTCCCTCCATTGGCTTCCTGTAGCTGCTCGCATTCAGTTCAAGTCACTGACTCTAGCATACAGAACCATTTCCGGATCCGCCCCCTCCTACCTTCACCCCATCTTTCCTAAATACACTCCGACCCGTTCTCTTCGCTCCAGCGATGATTGCCGCCTGACGATTCCACCTCACCGAGCAGGTAAGTCTCACTCCGTGGCGTCCACTACTGCAAAATGGTGGAATGCTCTTCCCAAATCTGTCCGTAAGGCAGAATCACTGAATAGTTTTAAAAAATTGCTGAAGACACATCTCTTTAACAAATACCTGTTGTAAAAATAAAAAAATAAAAAAATAAAAAAAATAAATAAAAAGGAGGGGGGGGGGCGTGTGCCGTGGCATCGAATAACATTCAGGTTTGATGAATTTACGGTATAGTTGGTTTTCTTCATAGCTTCTGACTTGTGGTGTTCTCATTTGTAAGTCGCTTTGGATAAAAGCGTCTGCTAAATGACTAAATGTAAATGTAAATGTAAATGTTTTGAAAGTAAAACCCTGATCGTCCTCACTGTGAGTTTATGAGTTAGGGGGGTTGTACAAAACAT
Source organism: Corydoras maculifer (assembly GCA_019802435.1). NCBI lineage: Eukaryota > Metazoa > Chordata > Actinopteri > Siluriformes > Callichthyidae > Corydoras > Corydoras maculifer. Next base: position 201,172 of record JAFMOD010000860.1, on the reverse strand, counting down.
TAAATGCATGGGTGGCAATAATTGTGGCACATGAGGCTGAAAATAATTATTTTTGGCCTTTTTTATTGATAAATCTATTTTAATTAGGTTGAATACTTCAATAAAAGCTTGGATCTCTCACATTAGTTGAATGATTTTCAGATTAATCCCATCGAAGACTCATCCAAAGGTGAAAATTATAGCTCCGTATTTTTCTTTATCTGATTCAGGGCTGCCAATAATTGTGAAGATAAATTGCCCACACACACACACACACACACACACACACACACACACACACACACACACACACACACACACACCCCCCCCCCCCCCCCCCCCCCCCCCCCCCCCCCCCCCCCCCCCCCCCCCCCCCCCCCCCCCCCCCCCCCCCCCCCCCCCCCCCCCCCCCCCCCCCCCCCCTGATTTTAAACCACCTAAAGTTTTCTACTCTGTCCTTTCAAGCCATGGCGTCAGCCAATCATAACACACTGAGTGAAGTGAGCAAGCGTGCCCGGAGTGGTGGGCAGTGTTCTATATGGCGCCCAGGGAGCATTTGGGATTAGGCGCCTTGCTTAAGGGCAATTCAGACGTAGTACTTGGTGGGTCTGGGAATCAAACTGGGGACCTGTGGACCACAAGGCTGGTCCCTTAACCACAAGCCCAGTTCAAGCTCAAGTAGTTCATTTATATAGCGCTTTTTACAATAGTTCATGCAGCTTTACAGTTTTATAAGCTTTTACATTTACATTTCAGCAGACGTCATTCAGCAGACGCTTTTATCCAAAGTGACTTACAAATGAGAACATTACAAGTCAGAAGTTATGCAGAAAACCAACTACACTATAAATTCATCAAACCTGATTGCTATTTGATGCTGCGCCCCCCCCTCTTTAAAAAAAAAAAATTATAACAGGTATTTGTTAAAGAGATGCGTCTTCAGTAGTTTCTTAAAACTGTTTAGTGATTCTACTTTATGGACAGAGTTAGGGAGAACGTTCCACCATTTTGCAGTGGTGAACGCCACGAAGCGAGAATTTGCTCCTCGGTGAGGTGGAACCACCAGGGGGCGATCATCACTGGAGTGAAGTGAACGAGTCGGAGTGTATTTTGAAAAGATAGAGTGAAGGTAGGAGGGGGAAGATCCAGAAATGGTTCTGTAGGTCAGAGTCAGTGACTTGTACTGAATGCAGCAGCTACAGGGAGCCAATGGAGGGACATGAGTAAACCCCTAAAGAGCAAGCTGAGGTGACAGTGGCAAGACAAAACTCTCTGTTATGTTGTTTTTTTAACGGATGAAACCTTGGCAGAACTCCGGCTCAGTGGGGGACTCATCCTCTTTAAAATGAGCCTACACAAACCAATATAGCAGCTGTCAGGTATTAAGCATCCCGTTGCCGGAGGAACTGAGGGAGGGGTGTTTGCAGAACCAAAACAAGCGTTTTATTTCCTCCAAACAGGCAACAAAAACAGAAACAGTCAATAGTTTATACTAAGACAACCTCCCCATAAGCAGCGGAAAGCCGCGGCTCACGTCGGATGCAGCGAGTGAGTGGTGTGGAGCGCAGGCGAGGGGGATAGGGACGTGCGCAGCGGAGTCCCCGAAGTCTTTACGTCCCCCGAGGAGAGCGATCCTATGGAGAGGTAGTGAGTCAGCAGATTCATCAAAGGGTCTCGTCAGAAGAACAACCGTACGTCCCGTACAGACGCATGAAGCGGGAAGTGAGCGGCCTGCACGAGCGGGGTGATCCAAAAGACTCTGCGCCGATGGATCCCGATGGATCCGGAACGGCGGCTTAAGAGGATGCTGCCATCAATGAGGCTCACCTGCAACTAATAGTCTGATGTTGATGATCTGAGGTTACCGGCATTAGTGTCAGGTGTGGAAGTGGGCGTGTGAGGTGCAGGGCGTGCAGCAGCGGGGTGTGAGCGTGTAGGTGAAGTGGTGTGTGTGGAGGAGAGAGAGGAACCACGGGGCGTGAACGGAATGTGTAACAGCAGCTCCGATCTTCCAAAATATCTTTTAGACTGCGAGATTAAAAAAATTCATGGAAGGAGACACTGTCACGCTCGCTTACTTCGATCGGAACGGCTGCGCAACGGAAGCGCGGAGCCGAAGCGCTTTAACGCGCTGAAGGGAGCCAGGCTCACCAGGTAGCAGCGAAACTGATGTTATTTAAAGGTGTAAACACACGAGATACAAACGCAAGTTGACATAAAAATAACGACATGCACGGAGGATGAGAAACACCAGCAATAAATACCAAAAGCACCCGATCACGTGCACAAACGAACCAATACACAACAAGTTAATTAACAAAAATGCTGAACACAAACACAAGTGGCGGCACCATGGTGGCTTAGAGGTTAGTACGTTCTCCTCTCAGCGCTGGGGATTCCCGGTTCGAATTCCAATCTGGGTGGAATTTCCATGTTCTCCCCGTGTCCGCGTGAGTTTCCTCCGGGTTCTCCGGTTTCCTCCCACAGTCCAAAAACATGGATCAAGTCAATTGAGTTCTCCAAATTGCCCCATAGAGTGTGTATGTGTGCGTGTCTGTGTGAGTGAGTGTGTGCCCAGCGATAGTTTGGCGCCAGTGTCCTGGGTGTAGTTTACATGTTCTCCCTGTGTCCATGTGGGTTTCCTCCGGGTTCTCCGGTTTCCTCCCACAGTCCAAAAACATGGATCAAGGTCAATTGAATTCTCAAAATTGCCCCATATAGAGTGTGTCTGTGTGAGTGAGTGTGTGCCCAGCGATGGATCAGCGCCCTGTCCTGGGTGTATCTGCCCAGCGCCCAAAACGTTTTCCCCTGGATGGGCATGGGGAACCCCCCCCGCGACCCTAATAGTGGATAAAGTGGAAGATAATGGATGGATGGACAAACACAAGTTAATTAACCTAAACAAACATGATTCTGGGGAGAACATACAAACTCACCCTAAATGCCCCGGAATGAAACCGACAGCAAAAAGTAAGTTTGCATGAATTCCTTTATTGTTGTCTCAGGGTTTTTCCTCCGTTTTCTACGAGGTTGCCCCTCATACTGCGTGCTTGGAGCTCGACGATGCTTTCTCTTATTTTTTTTATTTTCTTCCGAGAGCCGGGTCATTCCCTTGGTGAGGGAATCCACCGATTCTCTAAGAATAGTATCCTCTGCAGCGAGAGTTTCCACCTGTTGTTGGCTAAATACTACAGACTCCCGGAGAGCCTGAAACTCCTTGTGGAGAATTTCCAAAATGGAGAGGCGAGCGTCAAAACTGCACAGCTTCTTATCAATGGATTCCAATCAGGGGCTTTTTTTTAGGGTTTAGAAACATCAGGGGCTTTAGCCCAGATCCCTTATTCCCCCCTCTGTCCTCTTTAAAAATTGCCCTTTCATGAGGGTATTTATCCATTTTTCAAACTGTTGTTACATTCATATTCTTTGATCATTCATTAGTTATAGATTCATCCATCATCTTCCGCTTTATCCTATATTAGGGTCGCGGTGGGGTTCCCCATGCCCATCCAGGGGAGAATGTTTCGGGCGCTGTGCAGATACACCTAGGACAGGGCACCAATCTATCACTGGGCACACACTCACTTACACAGACGCGCACGCATACACACTCTATATGGGGCAATCTGGAGAACTCAACTGACTTGTTCCATGTTTTTGGACTGTGGGAGAAAACTGGAGAACCCGAAGGAAATCCACACGGACACGGGGAGAACATGGAAACTCCACCCAGATGGGGATTCGCCTTTTCATTGTGCCGCCTTTTCATTATTTATATTGGATATAATTAAATAACATGAAATATGTCAGTCAGCAGTGGAGAGCACATTCAGTTTTAATAAATTATGGTTTTGGGTGAAATGTTTGAATAAAGGAACCTGAGCTTCAGCAGAAAAGCATGATTCTGTTTTACGAGTCGGTCGCAGATGAGACAGTTTTAAGGTTTTGCTTTAAATACCGTAACTCTGCTAAAGTTTGAGCCTTCAGAAAAATTCTTACGGTTTCTGAAAGCTGAGACGCTGCTCTTTACAGCCAACATACAGTTATTACGGTAACTTTACTCCTTATACTGGCAAAAATAATCTGTCTCCCTCACACACACACACACACACACACACACACACACACACACACACACACACACAGAGGTTAGAAACACAAACAGCTGACTGTGACTCCATCGTTGGGTCCCGCTGCTGGAGGAGAGGCTGCAGAGAAAGCTGCTCTCATTTGATCCAGGGCTACTGACAAAACATCCGGGGCTATAGCCCCCAAGCCCAGGTCTTACGACGCCCCTGATTCCAATACATCCATCATGTCTTTGGAGTGAGAAGACGCCTCTGGAGAATCTTCAGGGCGACTCCTCTTGTTTAAGGCTCCTTTTTTGCTACAAGGAGTCTGCGTTTTGTCTGGCTTCCCCATGACAACACGCTCGAAACACTCGTCGATATAACTTTGCAAACTGTCCAAATCTTCTTTGTCGTCCTCCAGTGCGCTTCTTGTACTACTGATTATCTGGCTAATTTTTAAATATATAGTTTGTTTAAGGGAGGCACACTGGCTTAGTGTTTAGCAGGTTCTCCTCTCAGCGCTAGGGATTCCCGGTTCGAATCCCAATCTGGGTGGAGTTTCCATGTTCCCCCCCCCCCCGCGAACTTAATATAGGATAAAGAGGAAGATAATGAATGGATGGATGGATAGTTTGTTTATTAATGACTAAAAGATCAAGATTGCGAATACAAGCGGCCGAAATGGGTTTTCTCCGCAGGGTGGCTGTGCTCTCCTTTAGAGATAGGGTGAGAAGCTCGGTCATCCGGTAGAGACTCGGAGTGGAGCTGCTACTCCTCCGCAACGAAAGGAGCCAGTTGAGGTGGTTCGGGCATCTGGTCAGGATGCCTCCTGGGCGCCTTCCTAGGGAGGTGTTCCAGGCAAGTCCAGCTGGGAGGAGTCGCCGGGGAAGACCCAGGACACGCTGGAGGGATCATATCTCTCAGCTGGTCTGGGAGCGCCTCGGGGTTCCTCCAGTCGAGCTGGTGGAGGTGGCTGGGGCGAGGGAGGACAGCTTCTCCCTACTTCGGTTGCTGCCCCCGCGACCCGAACCCCGGACAAGCGGAAGGTAATGGATAGATGGATAGTTTGTTTATAACTATGCAGGCTAAGAAAACTAATCCACGTAATGTTTTAGTAGTCATTGACTTGCTGCCTTGCTTGATACTGCCGGAGTTAGCGTTGGAGCACTTCAGCTCTAATCTCATCTCGGTTCCCTCGTATTTCCTTCATTCCGATTTAATGACACTGTAGAACTTTGAGTGGTCGCCCTGTGTGTTTACACAATCACATCAGCCGTTAGTAGAACTGCGGAAGCAATGATGCAAATCAGGTTAAGTAGGCACTCAGTGGTCCAAACAGCCCACCTGAAGTTCACTCTCACTCGCTCACGCTCTCACTCACTCACGTACACTCAGCAAATGTTCATTTAGACACTCAACAAATCTTTTATTTTAATTCTACATTACGTTTCAAGAGCTTTTACCCATCCATCCATCCATTTTCTTCATCTTTATCCTCTACTAGGGTTGCGGGGGGGTTCCCCATGCCCATCCAGAGGAGAACGTTTTGGGCGATGGGCAGATACACCCAGGACAGGACACCGATCTATCGCTGGGCACACACTCACTCACACAGATACACTCTATATGGGGTAATTTGGAGAACTCCGTTAACCTTGATCCATGTTTTTGGACTGTGGGAGGTAACCGGAGAACCCGGAGGAAACCCACACGGACATGGGGAGAACATGGAAACTGCACCCAGATTGGGATTCGAACCAGCAATCCCTAGTGCTGAGAGGAAAACATGCTAACCACTAAGCCACCGTGCCGCCATCCATCCATTATTCATTCATTCATTATCTCCCGCTTATCCTCTATCAGGGGAGAACGTCAGGCGCTGGGCAGATAGACCCAGGACAGGGTGCCAATCCATCGCTGGGCACACACTCACTCACACAGACACACTCTATATGGGGCAATTTTGAGATTTCAATTAATTTGATCCATGTTTTTGGACTGTGGGAGAAAACCGGAGAACACGGAGGAAACCCACATGGACACGGGGAGAACATGGAAACTCCACCCAGATGGGGATTCGAACCGGGAATCCCTAGCGCTGAGAGGCGAACGTGCAAACCACTAAGCCACCGTGCCGCCTCCATCCATTATCTTCTTCTTAATCCTATACTAGGGTTGTTGGTAAGGGGGTTCCCTGAGCCCATCCAGGGGAGAACTATTCGGGTGCTGGGCAGATACACCCAGGAAAGGGCAGCAATACATTGCTGGGCATCGCTCACTCACACAAACACACACTCACATACACTCTATATGGGGCAATTTAGAGCAGCCAATTTGAATCCATGTTTTTGGAATGTGGGAGGAAACCGGAGAACCCGGAGGAAACCCACATAGACACGGGGAGAACATGGAAACTCCACCCAGATTGGGATTCAAACCTGGACCCCCAGCACTGAGAGACGAACCTGCTAACCACTAAGTCACTTCGCCACCCACTGGACATGTTAATTATTGATTTAGTTTTGAATATGCATTCACAAATTCACACCTAATAAGGTTACAGGGGTGGGTGGGGGGTGTTCCCCATGCCCATCCAGGAAAGAACGTTTTGCGCAGTGGGCAAAACACCCAATATAGAGTGTCAATCCATTCTCACCGACACATGCACTATATGGGGGCAATTTAGAGCAGCCCATTGACTTTGATGTTTTTGGACTGTGGGAGAAAACCGGAGAACCCGGAGGAAACCCACACAGATACGGGGAGAACATGGAAACTCCACCCAGATTGGGATTCAAACCTGGAATCCCAAGCGCTGAGAGGAGAACATGCTAACCACTAAGCCACTTTGCCACCCACTGGACATGTTTATTAATAATTTTATTTGGAATACACATTTACACATACACACTTAATTAGGTTCATGGTGGCGAGGAGAACGGGGTCCCTATGCCCATCCAGGGGAGAACGTATCAGGTGCTGGGCAGATACACCCAGGACTGGGAGCCAATCTATCACTGGGCACACTCATTAACACAGGGCAATTTTGAGCCCTCAATTGAGCTTGAATCCTTGTTTTTAGACCGTGGGAGGAAACCGGAGAATTTGGAGGAAACCCACACAGACACGGGGAGAACATAGAACCTCCACCCAAATATCAGGATTCAAAAAGGCCCCCTGCTCTAAGTGGCAACTTAGATGGGGCGCTTTAGACCAACTAATTGCCCTTAAATCCATGTTTTTGACCTATGGGAGGAAACTAGAGAACCCGGAGTAAAGCCACACAGACGGAGAGAACCATTAAATGGTTTTATGGCGACTAAATGGCGTCGGGGGCGGCACGGTGGCTTAGTGGTCAGCACGTTCGCCTCTCAGCACTAGGGATTCCCGGTTCAAATCCCAATCTGGGTGGAGTTTCCATGTTCTCCCCGTGTCCGCATGGGTTTCCTCCAGGTTCTCCGGTTTCCTCCCACAGTCCAAAAACATGGATCAAGTCAACTGAGTTCTCCAAATTGCCCCATATAGAGTGTGTGTATGTGACTGAGTGTGTGTCCAGTGATAGATTGGCGCCCTGTCCTGGGTGTATCTGCCAAGCGCCCGAAACATTCTCCCCTGGATGGGCATGGGGAACCCCCCCGTGACCCTAATAGAGGATAAAGCAGAAAACAATGGATGGATGGCGTCGAGTTTGTTTAGTCGGAAGGTCATCTGCTAATTTCGTCCTGTTGAAAACTTGGTTTCTTTCGTTTTCATATCTCTTATTGATTGGATGTCCCGTTCCGTTCGTTCCTCCTTGTATGTGTCCTTTATTTAATTACTAATTATTACTAATTAATTACTAGTAATTACAGTCCAAAAACATGGATCAAGTTAATTGAATTCTCAAATTGCCCCATATAGAGTGTATCTGTGTGAGTGAGTGTGTGCCCAGCGATGGATTGGCGCCCTGTCCTGGGTCTATCTGCCCAGCGCCCGAGACGTTCTCCCCTGGATGGGCATGGGGAACCCCATCGCGACCCTAATAGAGGATAAACGGGAGATAATGAATAAATGAATGAATGAATAATTACTAATTAATTACTTATTAATTAAAAGCCGTGCTTTATTAGCTCTAACTGCCTTCCTTGTCTGTTTCTTTTGAGGTGTGACCGGCTTCCTGGAGATCTTCATCCATGGCTCTGCCGACGAACACCGGATGGAACCTGAATATTAATTGGACTGGCGGTCCTGCGGGACGCCCCCTAATGGACTCACATATAGTTTTCCAGTTTTTAGTTTTTCCATTTGTTTAATATCTGTACATTAGTGTCCTACATTGTTGTTGCTGCCTCGCCGCTCAAGGAGGATGAGTCCCCCACTGAGTCTTGGTCCTCCCAAGGTTTCTTCCTTGAATAACAACATAAAAGGGAGTTTTTTCTTGCCACTGTCGCTTCGGCTTGCTCTTTGGGGGTTTAAAGGCTTTTTATTCTGTAAAGCTGCTTTGTGACAATGTACTGTTGTAAAAAGCGCTACATAAATAAATAACTTGAACTTTATTATCAGTTCCGTTTCTCTCGCAGTCTTCATTTTCAGAACTGCGTCCATAGTCGCCCTAATTAGATGTCTTTCTTCTGTTTTTCTCCACAATAATCAGACTTCCCCCCATGACCCCCGTAATCAGATGTCCTTGATTCATACCCATGATGAGTGAGGTTCCACCTTGATACCAAGGTGTTCCCACGCCTGTTCTGCCCCACTCGGTTGCCTGACAGCAGGAGTTTTAAACAGGACTTGCTTGTTTTCCCATATGGGTTATGATTAATTCATAAGCCATTTTGGTAAGGTCATGATTATCCAGATGATCTATTATCATTAATTTAACTAATTGCTAGTGTGGTTGGGAGTTTTGAACCGTTTTCCCGTGAGAATTTAGCTGACTGAATGTAATGCCTCATAATACGGAGGAAGATGTGTTTTTTAGGGGGGTGTCATGTTCGCCTCTCAGTGCTGGGTCCAGTTTCGAATCTTAAGCTGAGTGGAGTTTCTCTACATGTCTGTGTGGGTTGTTTCCTCCCACAGTCCCACAATTGGCTGCCCTAAATTGCCCCTATCTTATCCATCCATCCATCCATCTATCCATCCATCCATTATGTTCCGCTTTATCCTCTACTAGGGTCGTGGGGGGGTTTCCCATGCCCATAAAGGGGAGAATGTTTCGAGCGCTGGGCAGATACACCCAGGACAGGACGCCAATCCATCGCTGACCACACTCACTCACTCACTCACACAAACACACTCTATATGGGGCAATTTGGAGAATTCATCTGCCCTTGATCCATATTTTTGGACTATGGGAGGAAACCGGAGAACCCAGAGAAAACCCAGGTGGACACGGGGAGAACATGGAAACTCCAGCCAGATTGGGATTCGAACCGGGAATCCCTAGCGCTGAGAGGAGAACATGCTAACCACTAAACCACCATGCCGCCTGCCCCTATCTTACTTGCCCCCATATAGTGCATGTGTCTGTGTGAGTGAGTATGTGCCCAGCGTTGGAATAGCACCCTGTCCTTGGGGCATCTACCCAGCCCTCAAAACATTTTTTGGGCATAGAGAACCCTAGTGGAACCCTAGTAGAGGTAATTATAAGCTGAAGCTAATAAGATTGGGTGAATTGTAGGGTAGGGCGGCACTGTGGCTTAGTAGTTAGCACAACCGCTTCTCGGCGCTAGGGATTCCCAGTTCGAATCCCAATCTGGCTGGAGTTTCCATGTTCTCCCCGTGTCTGCATTGGTTTCCTCCAGTTTCTCCAGTTTCCTCCCACAGTCCAAAAACATGGATCCAGGGCAATTGAATTTTCCAAATTGCCCCATATAGAGTGTGTTTGTGTGAGTGAGTGTGTGCCCAGATTGGTGCCCTGTCCTGGGTGTATCTGCCCAGCCTCCCCACCCCCCCACCCCCCTGACCCTAATATAGGATAAAGCGGAAGATAATGGATGGATAGATGGAATTGTGAGGTTCATTGTACATAGCCGGCACTTCCTCCATGTTTCTCTTTCTTTTTAAAATTGAAGTTCGAAAATAGCATTCAGAAAGTGTTACAACATGAGAATTAACAATATATAAAAAATAATATAGTAGTTGTGACAATCATCACTTATAATCACATGCAATTATAGTGGTAGAGGCAACCAGAGTTTCTGGGGGATTATATTAGTTATGACTATTGTGGTTTTTAGGGGATTGTAATAGTTGTGGCGACAGATTTTATGATGGATAATTGTAGTTGTGACAACTTTGTAATATCGCTTCCATGTTCTCTACATGTCCGTGTGGGTTGTCTCTGGGTTCTCCGGTTTGCTCTCACAGTCCAAAAACATGGATTCGAGGTAAATTGGCTGCTCTAAATTGCCCCAACCTAAATTGCCCCTATATAGTGCATGTGTCTGTGTTAGTGAGTGTGTACCCAGTGTTGGAATAGCACCCTGTCCTGGGGGTATTTACCCAGCCCTCAAAATATTTTTCCTTGGATGGGCAGAGAGAACCTCCTACTGGAACCCTAGTAGAGGATTAAGCTGAAGATAATAAGATGGGATGAATTGTGAGGCTCATACAGAGCCGACACTTCCTCCATGTTTGAATGACATAATGAATGACATCAACATGAATGTTTATTTTTGGGTTGTCCCAAAAACCCAGCAGTGGATATTTTTTCAGCAATAGCTAGATGCTGTTTAATAAACGTTGCCCCTGTTTGGCCCTCGTCGTTGTCCAGGGGTTTCCGTTTGGCCCTCTCTGTGATTGAGTTTGACACCTCTGGACTAATGGGTCTGCAGTCTTGCCAAGATGTTACCTTTAAACACTTTCATTTTCACGAAGGATCAGAAGAAATATCCGTAACACTTGCTATCATAAAGCTTTATAGCAGTTTAAAAACTTCAGCTATACAATAATGTTTATAATCACATTCAGAAAGTGTTACGATATTAGAATAGTGAAATATTATAGTAGTTGTGACAACCATCACTTATAATCACATGCGATTATAGAGGCAACCAGAGTTTCTGTGGGATTAGATTAGTTGTGAATTTTGTAGTTTATAGGGGATTATAATTGTTGTGGCAACAGTTTTTATGACGTATTATTGTAGTTGTGAGAGTTTATACAGGATTTTAAAAGTTGTGGTGGCCATTGTTCGAGAGATTATAGTAGTTGTAGCAAACGTTGTTTATGATGGATTGTTGTAGTTGTGGCAACTATTAGTTATGTGGGATTAGAGTAGAAGAGGCAATCGTAATTTATAAGGGATTATAGTAGTTTTGGCATCTGTATTTATGATATATTATTGTAGTTGTGAAAAGTTATTTATGAGGGATTATAATAGTTGTGACAACCATTGTTTATGGTGGATTGTTGGCTATTTGTTATGTGGGATTATAGTAGTAAAGGCAAACAAAGTTTATAAGAGATTGTAGTTGTGACAACCATTAATTATGTTGGATTATTGTAGTAGAGGCAATCATAGATTATAAGGGTTTATTGTAGTTGAGGCAACCATAGTTTATGATAGTTTATAGCAGTTGTGGCAACCTCAGTTTCCCAGAGATTTTAGTGGTAGAGTCAGTGGTAGTTTATAAGAGATTACAGTAATTGTGACTTCTATTGTTTGAGGGTTTATAATAGATGTGGGAACCATTAGTTATGTTGAATTATAGTAGTAGCTGCAATGGAAATGTATTATTTATTACTTATTAATTACTTTCAAAAAATAATAAAAAATGTAGTGCAAAGTGGCAACCTGGTTTATGAGGGTTTATAGTAGTTGTGGCAACCATTAGTTATGTGGGATAATAGTAGCAGATGCAATGGTAGTTTATAAGGGATTAAAGTAATTATTGCACCAGTTGTTTCAGAATCAGAATACTTTATTGATTCCTGAGGGGAAATTACAGAAGGGTTTATGAGAGTTAATAGTAGTTTTTCCAACCAATAATTATGTGGGATTATAGTAGTAGAGGCAATTGTGGGTTATAAGGAATTACAATGGTTTTCACAATCATTATTTATGATGTATTAATTATGTGGGATTATAGTAGTCGATACAACAATAGTTTATAAGGGATTACAGTAATTGTGGCAACCAATAATTATGTGGGATTATAGTAGTAGAGACAATTGTAGGTTATAAGTGATTACAATCATTGTTTATGATGGATTAGGTATGTGGGATTATAGTAGTCGGCACATCGTAGTTTTCAGAATACTTTATTAATTCCTAAGGGGAAATTGCAGAAGGGTTTATGAGAGTTTATAGTTATTAATTATAGTTAATAATTATGTTGGATTATAGTAGCAATCGTAGGTTATAAGGGATTACAGAAGTTGTCGCAATCATTGTTTATGATGTATTAGTTATGTGGGATTATAGTAGTCAATACAATACAAAACAATTAGTTATGTGGGATTATTGTAGTAGAGGCAATTGTAGTTTATAAGGGATTACAGCAATTGTGGCAACAGTTGTTTCAGAATCAGAATAATTTATTAATCCCAGAGGGAGAACTGCAGAAACGTTTATGAGAGTTTATAGTAGTTTTTCCAAACATTAGTTATGTGGGATTATAGTAGTAGAGGCAATGGTAGTTTATAAAGGATTGCAGTAGTTGTGGCAAGTTGTTTCAGAATCAGAATAATTTATTAATTAATCCCTGAGGGGAAATTGCAGAAGGGTTTATGAGAGATAGAGGCAATGGTAGTTTATAAGGGATTGCAATAGTTTTCCCAATTATTGTTTATGATGGACGAGTTATGTGGGATTATAGTAGTAGAGGCAATGGTAGTTTATAAAGGATTGCAGTAGTTGTGGCAAGTTGTTTCAGAATCAGAATAATTTATTAATTAATCCCTGAGGGGAAATTGCAGAAGGGTTTATGAGAGATAGAGGCAATGGTAGTTTATAAGGGATTGCAATAGTTTTCCCAATTATTGTTTATGATGGACGAGTTATGTGGGATTATAGGAGTGGACAAAACAATAGTTTATAAGGGATTACAGTAATTGTGGCAACCAATAATTATGTAGGATTATAGTATTAGAGGCAATCATAGGTCGCAAGGAATTACAGTAGTTGTCATAACTATTGTTCATGATGGATTTGTTATGTGGGATTATAGTAGTCGATACAGCAGTAGTTTATAAGGGATTACAGTAATTGTGGCAACCATTAATTTTGTGGGTTTATAATAGTTGTGGCAACCATTGGTTTTGGGTGCTTGTAGTAGTAGAGGAAATGGTAGGTTATAAGAGATTAGACTAGTTGTTGCAATCATTGTTAATGATGGATTAGTTATGTGGGATTATACTTGTAGTAGTCGATACATCAGTAGTTCATAAGGGCTTACAGTAATTGTGGCAAGTGACACATATTGTGGCAATCAGGAGCTGGGCAGATACACCCGGGACAGGTCGCCAATCTATCGCTGGGCACACACTCACTCACACAGACACACTCTATATGGGGCAATTTGGGAGAGCTCAATTGACTTGATCCATGTTTTTGGACTGTGGGAGGAAACCGGAGAACCCGGAGGAAACCCACGCGGACAGGGCAAGAACATGGAAACTCCACCCAGATTGGGATCGGAACCGGGAATCCCTAGCGCTGAGAGGAGAACATGCTAACCACTAAACCACCGTCAGCCACCGTCAGGATCCGCGCGCTCAGAGCGAACGAACCGGCGACGGGTTCTGCTTGGTTCCACTCACGTCCCGAGTTCTCCCGAAGTTCTCCTTCAAGCAGACGTCGCGGCGGGTCTTTATAGTAGTTGTGGCAACCACAGTTTATGAGGGATTGTAATTGTGGCTACCATTGTTTATGAGGGTTTATGGTAGTTGTGTATATACTGTAAATGTTTATACACTTTAACATAAACAATATAGGGTGGCACGGTGGCTTAGTGGTTAGCATGTTCCATTTTCTATGTTGTCCCCGTGTCCACGTGGGTTTCCTCCGGGCTCTTCAGTTTCCTCCCACAGTCCAAAAAACATGGATCAAGTCAATTGGGTTCTCCAAATTGCCCCATATAGAGTGTGTCTGTGTGAGTGAGTGTGTGCCCAGCGATAGATTGGCGTCCTGTCCTGGGTGTATCTGCCCAGCGCCCGAAACGTTCTCCCCTGGATGGGCATGAAGAACCCCCCCCCCACGACTCTAATAGAGGATAAAGCGGAAGATAATGGATGGATTTATTACTTTCAACAAAATAAAAACAGTAGCACAAAGGGGCGTGTCCGAAACGACCGTAAGAGGTGGGGCCAGGATGCCAGGGGGCGTGGTCAGGCTCCACGCGCGCAGGTTGTCCGATTCGGCGTCTCCACCGAGCGCAGAGCGAACGAACCGACGGCGGGTTCTGTTTGGTTCCACTCACGTCCCTGAAGTGAGTTCTCCTGAAGTTCTCCCAAAGTTCTCCTTCAAGCAGACAACGCGGCGGGTCTTTATAGTAGTTGTGGCAACCACAGTTTATGGGGGTTGTAATTATAGCTTCCATTGTTTATGAGGGTTTATGGTAGTTGTGTATATAGTGTAAATGTTTATTAACTTCAACATAAACAATATAGGGCGGCACGGTGGCTTAGTGGTTAGCATGTTCTCCTCTCAGCACTAGGGATTCCCGGTTCGAATCCCCATCTGTGTGGAGTTTCAATGTTCTCCCCGTGTCCACGTGGGTTTCCGCCGGGCTCTCCGGTTTCCTCCCACAGTTCAAAAAACATGGATCAAGTCAATTGGGTTCTACAAATTTCCCCATATAGAGTGTCTGTCTGAGTGAGTGTGTGCCCAGCGATAGATTGGCGTCCTGTCCTGGGTGCATCTGCCCAGCGCCCGAAACGTTCTCCCCTGGATGGGCATGAAACCCCCCCCCCCGCCCTTGCGACCCTAATAGAGGATAAAGTGGAAGATAATGGATGGATTTATTACTTTCAACAAAATAAAAACAGTAGTACAAAGGGGCGTGTCCGAAACGACCGTAAGAGGCGGGGCCAGGATGCTGGGGGGGCGTGGTCAGGCTCCACGCGCGCAGGTTGTCCGATTCGGCGTCTCCACCGAGCGCAGAGCGAACGAACCGACGGCGGGTTCTGCTTGGTTCCACTCACGTCCCTGAAGTGAGTTCTCCTGAAGTTCTCCCAAAGTTCTCCTTTAAGCAGACGACGCAGCGGGTCTTTATAGTAGTTGTGGCAACCACAGTTTATGAGGGATTGTAATTATGGCTACCATTGTTTATGAGGGTTTATGGTAGTTGTGTATATAGTGTAAATGTTTATACACTTTAACATAAACAATATAGGGCGGCACGGTGGCTTAGTGGTTAGCATGTTCTTCTCTCAGCACTAGGGATTCCCGGTTCGAATCCCTATCTGTGTGGAGTTTCAATGTTCTCCCCGTGTCCACGTGGGTTTCCGCCGGGCTCTCCGGTTTCCTCCCACAGTTCAAAAAACATGGATCAAGTCAATTGGGTTCTACAAATTGCCCCATATAGAGTGTCTGTCTGAGTGAGTGTGTGCCCAGCGATAGATTGGCGTCCTGTCCTGGGTGTATCTGCCCAGCGCCCGAAACGTTCTTCCCTGGATGGGCATGAAGAACACCCCCCCCCCCACGCGACCCTAATAGAGGATAAAGTGGAAGATAATGGATGGATTTATTACTTTCAACAAAATAAAAACAGTAGTACAAAGGGGCGTGTCCGAAACGACCGTAAGAGGCGGGGCCAGGATGCTGGGGGGGCGTGGTCAGGCTCCACGCGCGCAGGTTGTCCGATTCGGCGTCTCCACCGAGCGCAGAGCGAACGAACCGACGGCGGGTTCTGCTTGGTTCCACTCACGTCCTGAAGTGAGTTCTCCTGAAGTTCTCCCGAAGTTCTCCTTCAAGCAGACGACGCGGCGGGACTTCTGTCTCTCTCTGCCATCTGAGGACACGCCGAAAATGCCATGTCAGTGGCGGGAATACTTTGCCTATTTGCCCTAAACAAACGCAGCCGACGACGCGGCGTCTCCGGGCTTTTTTATAACCGTCTCCCAGAAAAAGTAACGTCTTTTGGGGTGGACTAAATTCGCCCCCGAGCTCCGACCTCCATCTAAAGTACTTCTGGGCCGTCGGAGAGACTGGGGGAGAATCCCGAAGCTGTGCTGGAGGATGCCCGGGTGAAGCCGCAGTGTTGTGGCGGCGTGAGGCGGCGGGTCGTCCGTTTGAAGCTTCGCTCGGCGCGGGAGGGATGCTGCAGGAATAAAGCAAAGCGGACGGACGGCAGGTTTATACACGGCGGGGGAAAGCAGAGGAAAGAACCTGAGGAACGAGGCAGGGGATATTATGGCTCTCCCGGCGCTGTGGCTCGTCGTCGTGCTCGCCTTCGCCAACTTGCGCCCGACTAACGGGAACAACCGGCACGCCGTGTACTGGAACAGCTCCAACCTTTAGTACGTACATCTTCCCCTTTTCTCGGTCCTTAAAGGCTGAGCACTTTTTCTCCCATCCGCAATCCATCGTGGGTGATCTGCACCCGCGGTGCTTGCAGGTGCCGCTGCTGCGGACGTGTGTGGATGATGTTTTTAACAGTGTCTTCCCTCTTGCATCTCGTTAGGTCCAGATAAGGCGGTCCTTTGACCATCCAGTGCCAAATACGCTCCAAACTGCAGCTGCCTGAGGTGTATCTTAAGTGCAGCTTAGAGGAAGAGTGTGTTAAGTGTGTGTGTGTGTGTGTGTGTGTGTGTGTGTGTGATGTAAATGTGCACATGTGTGTTCATCAGGATAAGAGTGTTCAGTGATGAGGGGCTCACTAGTTTGCAGTTCATTAGTGAAGAACATGCGGGGTAGCAGTTACAATTGCTAACAGGTTCTCCTCATGCCACTTTGCATCATGCCGTGGGTTTTTAAAGAACGCTGCTCAATGTGCCATCGACCTCCGCGTCTAAATTATTGATCAGCTCTCACATCTCGGTCCATCGTGACTCATCCTGTACTTCTCTTGTTGTATAGGCTACATCAGTGTCCCAGGCCCTCAGTGATTGGCAGGGGATGTGAGTTGAGTGCCCGTTGTACGGTGTGAATCTCTTTTCGGCCGCAGACCAAGTTAAAGGCAGGCGTTTTGGAAAGAAATCAGTGGCGTGCCCAAGATGATGGACTTCCCATGTCCCTGCATCCGTTGCAATTCAACTGGGTCTCGCAGCAGTCTGTCTCCATGCATACCCATCGTTTCATCGTGCTTTCTTTGTTTTTTAATAGTGTGCCTTCCTTCCATCTCATTAGGTCCTGATAAGGCGGTCCTCTGACCATCCGGTGCCAAATACGCGCCAAACTGCAGCTGCCTGAGGCAATTAAGTGCATCATAGAGAGAGTGTGTGTTGTGTAGTGTGTGTGTGTGTGTCTGTGCTTGTGCATGTAAATGTGCACATGTGTGTTCATCGGGAGTGTTCAGTAATGAGGCGCTCACTAGTTTGCAGCTCATTAGTAAAGCACATGCAGGGTACAATTACAGGTCCTCTTTTATGCGTGGGTCCTTTTTTTGTTACCAGCAACTAGTATGCATCATGAATTTGCCCTGTGTTGTTGTCTCTGCACAGTTTTGTCGTGGAGACTGGCCTGGTGTAGAGAATCCTGCAGCAACACTCCTCAGTGTTTACAGTGCAAACAACTTACCCTATACTTTCTTTCCATTCCACACATCCACACTCACACAGATCTACACATCAGCGCTCACTGCGCTCGAAAGGACTAGTTCCCTGCTTATCAACGTTCGACACCGCTCAAATCAGCTAAAATCCGCGTGTAATAGCAATTCGCCGGCCAGCCGTTCTCCTCCTCATCTGCCGCCACCATGATACCGTGATAAAGGCCATAAAATAATGCGTGAATCGACCTAGATTGCAGGTAGCCGAGGAGCCTGCCGAGGCCTCATGCCATGAATACAGATCTCGTATCAGTCCTGGGAGGTTTGATGCCCTGGACTACCGACGCTGCTGAAGAGCTGGTATCGGACGCCGGCTTCCGATCAGACTCGTAACGCGAGGGGCAGAATGAAGAAAAGGTTGGGGGGCATGTAGGGCATACCACCGGGTGAGCCCCTCGTTTGTGCCAAATTTCAGGTAACCTGTTCGGTCAAGGTGGCAGAGGTGTCCAGCTGTGAAAAATGGGGAGAGGGCATCCTGTGGGTTTGTCTGTTTCCTTTGTTCTGCAACACAAACAGATAAAGCCTTCGCTGATAAACACTGTTTGATGAACACACACGTCCTTTTTAGAGTTGGTTACAATCTTTACTTGACCCTCTGGTTGCAGCGAAAATGAGCTTTGATTATGTGTACCAGATGTAATCCAGTACATACTGCTCAACATTGGAGCAAATTTGTACCTTATGTGTGATATGTGAGTATGGCTTTGTCCTGATCACATGACATCCCTTCAACCCGTCCATCTTTTTGTTTGTAACACATACATCATTGAAGGTGCGCACCATTTTTTAAAATCCCTATTATGCCCTCGTTTAAGACCCCAAGTCTGTCATGTTACATTGTAAATCCTTAGATTATTTAATTTATATGTTCATCCATGGGCGGCAGATGAAGTGGCTTAGTGGTCAGCACGTTCGCCTCTCAGTGCTAGGGAGTCCTGGTTCGAATCCCCATCTGGGTGGAGTTTCCATGTTCTCCCCGTGTCCGCGTGGGTTTCCTCCCACAGTCCAAAAACATGGATCAAGGCAATTGAGTTCTCCAAATTGCCCCATATAGAGTGTATATGTGTGCGTGTCTGTGTGAGTGAGTGTGTGCCCAGCGATAGATTGGCGTCCTGTCCTCCGGGTTCTCCGGTTTCCTCCCACAGTCCAAAAACATGGATCAAGTCCAATTGAGTTCTCCAAATTTCCCCATATAGAGTGTGTCTGTGTGTGTGTGTGTGTGTGCCCAGCAAAAGATTGGCGTCCTGTCCGGAGTGTGTCTGCCCAGCGCCCAAAACGTTCTCCCCTGGATGGGCATGGGGAACACCCCCCCCCCCCGCGACCCTAATATAGGATAAAGCGGAAGATAATGGATGAATGGATGGATGTTTATCCATGATGCAAACTTTTGCCACAATTACTCCAATCCCTTATAAACTGCGGTTGCCATAACTGTTATAATCCCTTATAAACAATGGCTGCCCCAACTCAAAAACAACAGTTGCCATGATTACTATAATCCTTTATAAACTGTTGTTGTATCTATTATTATAATACCACAAAACTAATGGTTGCCACAACTACTATAATCTCTCATAAACTGTGGTTGCCACAACTAATATAGGGCATTAGGGCATTGGGCTATCAATCTGAAGGTTGGGGGTTCAAATCCCAGTTCCACTGAAGTTACCAATGTGGGTCCTTGAGCAAGGCCCTTAACCCTCATTGTTCCAGGGATGCTGTGGTTAACCCTGTGTTCACCTTGTAAGTCGCTTTGGATAAAAGTGTTCAATAAATGACCAAAAGACCAAATGAAAGCCAAAACAATCAACACCAAACAATAGCAAGAACCTTACTGACCGTACTTGATGAAAGGAATTAAATAGATACTATAAGGGCATAAAGGATGGTGTAGTGGTTAGCATGTTCTCCTCTCAGCGCTGGGGATCCGGGTTCAAATCTCAATCTGGGTGGAGTTCCCATGTTCTCCCCATTGTTTGTCCTGCATTTCTGCTCCTGTACATGCTTTACATGCATTTCTGTTGTGTTTCTCTTATTTGTCCCTCATTTCTGCGGCGTTTCCCACATTTTAAAAATGTTTTTTTGTGAATTTCTGCCGTGTTTCTCTCGTTTGTCCTGCGTTTCAGCTTCATTTACACACATTTTGATGTTTTTCGTGCATTTCTGCTTTATTGATTTCTTTGTCCTGCATTTCTGCTTTGCATTTTATATGCTTTGCATACATTTCTGTTGCGTTTTTCTAATTTGTCCCCTGATTACTGCTGGGTTTCTCTCGTTTGTCCTGCATTTCTGCTACATTTACATACATTTTTGACATTTTTTTTTGCATTTCTGCTTCATGTCGCACATTATTATTCATTCATTCATTCATTCATTATCTCCTGTTTATCCTCTATTAGGGTCGCGGTGGGGTTCCCCATGCCCATCCAGGGGAGAACGTTTCGGGCGCTGGGCAGATTGACCCAGGACAGGGCGCCAATCCCTCGCTGGGCACACACTCACACACAGACACACTCTATATGGGGCAATTTAGAGAACTCAATTGACTTGATCCATGTTTTTGGACTGTGGGAGGAAACCGGAGAACCCGGAGGAAACCCACGCGGACACGGGGAGAACATGGAAACTCCACCCAGATAGGGATTCGAACCGGGAATCCCTAGTGCTGAGAGGCGAATGTGCTAACCACTAAGCCACCGTGCCGCCCCACATTATTATTATTATTATTATTATTATTATTTTCTTTTTTTTTACCCTCTTTCATGCATTTGTGCTGCATTTCTCTAATTTGTCCCGGATTACTGCTGGGTTTCTCTCGTTTGTCCTGCATTTCTGCTACATTTACACACGTGTTGACGTTTTTCCTGCATTTCTGCTTCATGTCGCACATTATTATTATTATTATTATTATTATTATTATTATTATTATTATTTTTCTTCTTTTTCATGCATTTCTGCTGCATTTCTCTGGTTTTTCCTGCAATTTTGCTGCATTTCTAACATTTTTGATGGTTTTCATTTATGTCTGCTGTAGTTCCCTTGTTTGACCTGCATTTCTGTGACATTTACACGTTTTTTTTTAATTTTTTTTTTCTACCTCTATCGTGCATTTCTGCTGCATTTCTGACATTTGTCATGCATTTCTGGTATGTTTCTCTTGTTTGTCCTGAAAATGCTGCTGCATTTTGCACCTTTTTGAAGGTTTTTATGTATTTCTGCTGCAGTTCACCTGTTTGTTCTGCATTTCTGCTGCATTTCTCTAATTTTGACGTTGAACCTTGGCTGCCCATGACCCCATCACCAGTTTAGTTTTTTTCTTTGGCCACTTATAATAGATACTGACCACTGCAGCCTCTAAAGAGCTGCAGTTTTTGAGATGCTCTGACCCATTCGTCTAGACGTCATAATCTGGTCTCTAAGTCACTAAAATTCTCACATCTGCCTATTTTTACACCTCTTAGTAATCATAACATTAAGGTGTGTGTGTGTGGGCGTGTTATAGCGCCAGTAAAATTTTTGGCCACGCCTCCTTTTTGCTTCATCCGCTACATCCTCTACTCCACCATATAGATGGACTTTATAATCGGTACGATTACAGACTGTATTCCATCTGATTTCTTTTTTTGTTCCCCTGTTGGTTTGCTGTTCTCTGACCATCACAAAACGGGTATCATTTGGCTGGTGGATTGTTTATCGTCAGTTCTGCAGTGACATAGATGTGGTGACTGGGTGTTAGTGCAGCAGTGCTGCTGTAGTATCATTTCTCCACCTCAGTGACACTGCTGGGATAGGAATAACAGAGTAAAGGGGACGAACAGAGTATGCACTGTAGTCCACAAACAGTTGGACTTCAGTGTGAAATTGTAGAACTTATTGATGTCTATCTTTATAGTCAAACTGAGAATATGGACAATAAGTGAAGCAAAAAGGAGGCATGGCTACTATTAACACACATACATACATGTATATGTGTCTGTGTCTGTGTATATATTAGTGTGTGTTTGTAAATATATATATATATATATATATATATATATATATATATATATATATATATATATATATATATATACACACGGCACGGTGGCTTAGTGCTTAACACGTTCTCCTCTCAGCGCTAGGGATTCCCTCCCCAATTTGGGAGGAGTTTCTTTGTTCTCCCCGTATCTGCGTGGGTTTCCTCCGGGTTCTTCGGATCAAGATCAATTGAATTCTTTAAATTGCCCCATATAGAGTGTGTCTGTGTGAGTGAGCGTGTGCCCAGTGATGGATTGGTGCCCTGTCCTGGGTGTATCTGCCCAGCGTTCAAAACTTTCTCCCCTGGATGGGCATTAAAAACCCCTCTGGGATAAAGGATAAAGATAATAGATGTATGGACATATATATACACTGTGAATGTAGTGTGTGTGTGTGTGTGTAACACTTGAAGGCTAATGGAATTAGTTCAGAATTGAGAAATGAACACAGAAGACGCTATACAATATAATCCCATTTAAAACCCATCCATGTCAAAATAAAGCACTTGTTTTGGCCTCGGAGAGGCTGATAATGTTATTAAAAGTGTCTGCAGACATGTTAATAACCTCTAGCAGTGCACATACACCTCATTAAGTGAACAAAAATCCTTTCTTCTCTCGGCTGCACTACCCCATTCAGTGCATGTTAGTCGATTACCTATAGGGTGCTGCCTCCTGATGCAAAAAAATCATTCCGGATTTGCGTAAAAAAAGGTTCTCTGCAAAGTTGGAAGCGTGCACATTGCAGGAGTTTGGAAATAAACTTCTGCGTGAGTTCTCTCCTCTGAACATTCAGAAGTGGAGCTCTGTGTATATATGCCGGGAACAGAACAGGTTGCTGCATCTGCGACAGGAATGTCCTCCGAGGAAAGTAAACAGTGTCTGAAGTACCAGCTATTTCCTGCAGTTTGTTTGGTAATTATTTAATAATAGGGCGGCATTGTGGTGTAGTGGTGTAGCACGTCTGCCTTTTAGTGCTGAGGATTCAGGTTTGAATCCCGATCTGGCTGGAGTTTCCATGTTCTCTCTGTGTCAATGGGTTCTCCGGTTTCCTCCCACAGTCCAAAAACATGGATCAAGTCAATTAAATTCTCCAAATTGCCCCATATACAGTGTTTCTGTGTGAGTGAGTGTGTGCCCAGCGATAGATTGGCGCCCTGTCCTTGGTGTCTCTGCCCAGCCCCCGAAATGTTCTCCCCTAAATGTGCATGGGGAACCCTAAGTGGAAGATGATGTATGAATGAATGACTTTACTAATATAGGAACATTTAAGGGGCGGGATGGTGGCTTAGTGGTTAGCATGTTCTCCTCTCAGCGCCAGGGATTCCCGGTTCGAATCCCCATCTGGGTGGAGTTTCCATGTTCTCCCCGTGTCTGCGTGGGTTTTCACCGGGTTCTCTGGTTTCCTCCCACAGTCCAAAAACATGGATGAAGTCAATTGAGTTCTCCAAATTGCCCCATATAGAGTGTGTGTGAGTGAGTGAGTGTGTGCCCAGCAATGGATTGGTGCCCTGTCCTGGGTGTATCTGCCCAGCGCCCGAGACGTTCTTCCCTGGATGGGCATGGGGAACCCCACCGCGACCCTAATAGAGGAAAAAGCGGGAGATAATGAATGAATAAGGGGCGGAATGGTGGCTTAGTGGTTGGCATGTTCTCCTCTCAGCGCTAGGGATTCCCGGTTCGAATCCCAATCTGGGTGGAGTTTCCATGTTCTCTCTGTGTCAATGGGTTCTCCGGTTTCCTCCCACAGTCCAAAAACATGGATCAAGTCAATTGAATTCTCCAAATTGCCCCATATAGAGTGTGTCTGTGTGAGTGAGTGTGTGCCCAGCGATGGATTGGCGCCCTGTCCTGGGTGTATCTGCCCAGCGCCCGAAACGTTCTCCCCTGCATGGGCATGGGGAACCCCACCACGGCCCTAATAGAGGATAAACGAAGAAGATAATGGATGGATGGAACATTTATGGACACTTTCTGTCTTGTTTCACGCTCTTTTTCTTAACTTTCCTGCATTTCTGCTGTGTTTCTGTCATTTGTCATACATTTCTTCTGTATTTCGCAGATTTGTTATGCCTTTCTGCTATATTTACTTTTAGTTTTTCGTGTATTTCTGCTGCATTTCTCTCATTTGTCCTGAAAATTCTGCTGCATTTCACATGTTTTTACTGCATTTCCGCAGCATTTCATATGTTTTTGATGCTTTTTGTTCATTTCTGCGGCATTTTTGACGTTTGTCATGCATTTATGGTATGTTTCTCTCGTTTGTCCTGAAGATTCTGCAGCATTTTGCATTTTTCCGATGATTTTCATGCATTTCTGCTGAGTTTCACATGTTTGTCTGCATTTCTGCAGCGTTTCATATGTTTTTGATGCTTTTTGTTCATTTCCGCTGCAATTTGACCTCTTTCTGTTTGTCATGCATTTCTGGTATTGTTCTCTCATTTCTCCTGAATATTCTTCTGATTTTTGCACTTTTTCGATGGCTTTCATGATTTTCTGCCACGTTTCACTTATTTGTCCTGCATTTCTGCAGCGTTTCATATGTTTTTGATGTTTTTTGTTCATTTCTGCTGCATTTTGACCTCTTTCATGCATTTCTGCTGCATTTCTGACATTTGCTATGCATTTCTGGTATGTTTCTCTCGTTTGTCCTGAAAATTCTGCTGCATTTTGCCATTTTTCGATGCTTTTCATGATTTTCTGCTGTGTTTCACTTGTTTGTCCTGCATTTCCACAGCATTTCATATGTTTTTGATGCTTTTTGCTCATTTCTGCGGCATTTCTGCTGCATTTTGACCTCTTTCATGCATTTCTGCGGCATTTCTTACATTCTGACATTCTGCAGCATTTCATATGTTTTTGATGATTTGCATTTTGACCTCTTTTGTGCATATCTGCTGCATTTGTCATGCATTTCTGGTATGTTTCTCTTATTTGTCCCGAAGATTCTGCTGCATTTTGCCATTTTTTTTGATGGTTTTCATGCATTTCTGCTGCGTTTCACATGTTTGTCCGGCATTAATGCTGCGTTATTGACATTTGTCATGCATTTCTGGTGCGTTTTCCTTGTTTGTCACACATTTACTTTCAATTGTTTGTCCCGCATTTCTGCTGCGTTTCACACGTGTTTGATTTTTATTAATTTCTGCTGCATTTCTGACTGTTTCTCTCATTTCTCCTGAAAATTCTGCTTCATTTTGCACCTTTTTGATGGTTTTGATGCATTTCTTCTGCGTTTTGCTCGTTTGTACTGCATTTCTGCCACATTTACTTTTTGTTTTTCGTGCATTTTTGCTGCGTTTGTGCGTTTCTGCTGGGGTTCTCAATGCCCATACAGGGGACAATGTTTCGGGCGCTGGACAGATACACCCAGGACGGGGCACCAATCAATTGCTGGGTACACACTCACACAGACACACAGTATAGAGGGGCAATTTAGATGCAGCTAATTCACCTTGCCTTATTATAAATGCAATAAGTCTATAGAGGTTGTGTATTATTATTTAAATAAATCATGGAAAGGCGAGGATTTACGAGGGGGCTAACATCACCTCTTTAAAGTTTATTAACAAAACTGCACAACCACCTAACGTTGCCACTGCGGCCCTTCGAGCAAGGCTCTTAAGCTTCGGTTATTTATTTGTGCAGCACTTTATTTCAATAGTGCATCGTCTCGAAGCAGCTTAATAATTAATAAGTGTGGAATTCAGGATCAGCATGTCTGCTGAAGACATTAAAGAGCAACCAAAAACAAATGTCCAGCAGAGACGTCGTCAGGAAACTAAATGATATGGCAGATAAGCTCTTGAAGTCCAGATTTCTTCCCGTTTGGTCCAGAGATCCTGTATTGAGCACATTTAAGACATTTTGCACAAGCACCACATCATCCTCCTCCCACTTCTCGCTCGGTTCTATTGCTCTCCAGTTGTCTAGCAGGAGGTAGCGGCGCATCCATATGCGAACTCTAACACACAACAGCTGCCTCTATTTGTTGCCAAGTTCCTAAACTGTCTTTTCTCCTCTCACTGACGGACTGTACTGTTCTCACACAATGCTCATCCACACTGTTCCCTTCCTGAGTACCTCATATTCCACATGACTGCGAAGCCAACATGCCTGTTACTATTATTATTACTAAATAAACACCCTGCACACAGACTGGGTTCGCATCCCGATCTGGGTGGAGTTTTCATGTTCTCCTTGTGTCCCTGTGGGTGTTCTCCAGGTTCTCCGGTTTGCTGCCACAGTCCCAAAACATGGTGTAACAAGGGGTGGGCACGAATGAGGACCGAAGAGGTCATGGCTTATTAGGCTGCAGACGTCATAGCAGCTTCAGGTGCGCTAAGCAATCTCCCTGATCGACATGTCTGCTTCACCTCTCCTCCCCCTCCAGCGCCAATGGCAGATTATGGATGCCCTCGCATCCAGACGTGTTTGAGGGTTCCTGCCTCTGTGCCCGCAAACTTCTGACGGCATCTCTCTAACGTGGGGCCATGTGAGTGCCATCCTGGTCAGCGTCGACTTATGCACCAATGGCCATGCAAAAGTCCCCAAGTCTCCCCGTTTTTCCGTGATAAACGATGCACCCATGGGGCCAGAAGCTCGCTTGCCCCGCCAACTCTGCTTTGCTCTCCGGGAAAGCCAAACGCTTAAGTCGGGGCGTGCACCCCCGCTGGAGAACATGCCCACAGACTCGCAGGTGATGTTGTCTGCCACATGCGTCTTTATCTGTCCCGGGTTTCAGCACCAAACCTTAAAGGGTACAGCACAAAGATCCGGTCGGATGGTTACATGAAAAGGCTTTGTTTTGCAAATACACAATTAAAGTCATTCAAACGAGCCAATTACTGAGCTTTTGCTGGATTTACTTCTTGTCCCAAGACACAGATAGCAAAGAAGCCTATGCGAAAAGTCTACCTTCTGCGCTGCCAGCCTATTTTTACTCATTGATTCAAGGTGAAACGCTCCTAATTGCTACTATCGAAATTGCTCCTGAATGAGTGAATGAGTGCATGCCCACTGATGGATTGCCGCACGGAACTTTCCCCCCGGATGGATATAGGACATAGGGACCCCCCCCCCCCCCACCCTCATGACTGTAGTAGATGTATTTCACTGTGCACTTTATTATAAGTTCAAGTAATTTATTTATATAGCGCTTTTTACAATAGTACATGGTCACAAATCAGCTTTACTGTGTTATAAACCTTTAAACCCCCAAAGAGCAAGCTGAAGCAACAGTGGCAAGAAAAAACTCCCTGTTATGTTGATATTTTAAGGAAGAAACTTTAAGAGGACCAAGACTCAGTTGGGGACTCCTCCTTCCTAAGCGGCCGGGCAGCATCAACAGTGTAGGACAGCCATTGTGTGATGATCAGGTGACCCGTATTAACAATTAAAAACTATATAAGTCCATTGAGGGCGTCGTGCAGGACTGTTAGTCCAACAGAACTCCAGGTTCCATCCATCTATCCATTATCTCCCACTTTATCCTCTATTAGGGTCACGGTGGGGTTCCCCATGGCCATCTAGAGGAGAACGTTTCGGGCGCTGGGCAGATACACCCAGGACAGGGCGCCAATCCATTACTGGGCACACACTCACTCACACAGACACACTCTATATGGGGCAATTTGGAGAATTCAATTGACTTGATCCATGTTTTGGACTGTGGGAGGAAACTGGAGAACCCGGAGGAAACCCACGTGGACACGGGGAGAACATGGAAACTCCACCCAGATTGGGATTCGAACCGCGAACCCCTAGTGCTGAGAGGAGAACATGCTAACCACTAAGCCACCACGCCGCCCCTCCAGGTTCCACCTCCAGGAAATTAGGAACACCTGAAAGGCAGACAGGAAATGCAGTTGGAGCTAATAAAGCCCAGTATTTAATTAATAACAGTAAACAGTTAAACTAAAACTAAAAGCAGTAAAACTTAGAGGGGCAGATACTGCAGACCCTACTTAGTTAAGAGGGCTCCCTGGAACAGCATCATTTCATCATTATACTTTTCTGGCTGCTGTGTTGTGTTCATGTGATGCACTGTGCTGAGGCCAACGTTCCAAGAATTTGTCAATATTCATTCATTCATTATCTCCCGCTTATCCTCTACTAGGGTCGCGGTGGGGTTCCCCATGCCCATCCAGGGGAGAACGTCTCGGGCGCTGGGCAGATAGACCCAGGACAGGGCGCCAATCCATCGCTGGGCACACACTCACTCACACAGACACACTCTATATGGGGCAATTTTAAGAATTCAATTAACTTGATCCATGTTTTTGGACTGTGGGAGGAAACCGGAGAACCCGGAGGAAACCCCCCCCCCCCCCCCCCCCCCCCCCCCCCCCCCCCCCCCCCCCCCCCCCCCCCCCCCCCCCCCCCCCCCCCCCCCCCCCCCCCCCCCCCCCCCCCCCCCCTGCTGAGAGGCGAATGTGCTAACCACTAAGCCACCGTGCCGCCCTGAATTTGTCAATATTAAAGGGAAAAACACGTTGTTTGACCTAGAAATGCACAGAAGCTGTGTGAAACAACCCAGTGTACAAAAGAAGAGCCGAAAGAAAAAGAGTGTGTATCGTCAAGTCCAGAACCCACTCTAGGGCATTTTAATACTCTGCGTGAAGTCTCCATTTTTTCTCCATGTCTGCTCTGGTTCTCCGGTTTCCTCCCACAGTCCAAAAAAGATACATTTACATTTGCATTTGGTCATTTATTGGACGCTTTTATCCAAAGCGACTTACAACGTGAGCACGGGGTTAATCACAGCGCCCCCTGGAGCAATGAGGGTTAAGGGTCTTGCTCAAGGACCCACACTGGTAACTTCAGTGGACCTGGGATTTGAACCCCCAACCTTCAGATTGACAGCCCAACACCCTAAACACTGAGCTACCACTCCCCATTCACATTCACTGCCCAGTAGACCCTAGTAAAGGATTAATCCTTTTGGGACTTTGAACATCGGATAAATAAGTAGGTCAAATACAGAAATATAAATAATCTCAAAGGGTTCACTGTAAATAGGGCGGCACGGTGGCTTAGTGGTTAGCATGTTCTCCTCTCAGCACTAGGGATTCCCGGTTCGAATCCCCATCTGGGTGGAGTTTCCATGTTCTCCCCGTGTCCACGTGGGTTTCCTCCGGGTTCTCCGGTTTCCTCCCACAGTCCAAAAACATGGATGAAGTCAATTGTGTTCTCCAAATTGCCCCATATAGAGTGTGTATGTGTGAGTGTGTGCCCAGCGATAGATTGGCGCTCTGTCCTGGGTGTATCTGCCCAGCGCCCGAAACGTTTTCCCCTGGATGGGCATGGGGACCCCCCCCGAGACCCTAATAGAGGATAAAGAGGAAGATAATGGATGAATGGATGGTTCACTGTAAAAAACCTGATGTCAAATGTAACTACTGACCTGTCCAGTGTGTTTTTCTACTCATCCACATGTGCTGGGATAGGCAGTAGTACCATGGAAAAGTAAAGCTCTTGAAAATTTTGTTAGAGAGCCTGCAGGTAAATGAATATGGTAATTAATTTATGCTGATAATGGAACACAAGCAAACGTTAACCTTTAAAACATTTTACAGGCACTTTGGGGCAGTCGTCGACTTGTGGTTAAGGGACCTCAGAGGGTGTGGTAGCTCAGTGGTTAGGGTGTTGGGTTGTCAATCAGAAGGTTGTGGGTTCAAATCCCAGGGCCGCTGAAGTTACCGATGTGGGTCCTCAAGCAAGACCCTTAACCCTCATTGTTGTAGTGTGTAGGAGAGGCTGACGTGTCGATCAGGAAGATTGATTAGCACGCCTGATGACGTGTGCAGCCTTATAAGCCGTGACATCACAGAAGAGAGGTTTTAATCACCAGTAGCGCGACGGTCAATGAGAACATGTATTTTAACCCTCCAGCCATCCATCCATCCATCCATCCATTATCTTCCCCTTTATCCTGTATTAGGGTCTCGAGGGGGTGGGGGTTCCCCATGCCCATCCAGGGGAGAACGTTTCGGGCGCTGGGCAGACACACCCAGATGCCAACCTATCACTGGGCACACACTCACTCTCACATACACACTCTATATGGGGCAATTTGGAGAACTCAATTGACTTGATCCATGTTTTTGGACTGTGGGAGGAAACCGGAAAACCCGGAGGAAGCTCACGCGGACACGGGGAGAACATGGAAACTCCATCCAGATGGGGATTCGAACCAGGAATCCTAGTGCTGAGAGGAGAAAGGGAGGCGGTTAACAAGCTTGCTGTACGGTGGCCGAGCGGATCTGTAATGCAATATGCAGTACGCTCGGGAGATGGAGCGGCATAAAAATAAAACGTAAACACATTGTAAAATCGATTTTTGGCATTTTGAATCGATTCAGAATCGCCAGGACTGGTAATCGCGATCCTTTGAATAATCGTTTTTTTTTCAGCACCCCTAGTTTGCATGTTCTCCTTATATCCACATGAGTTTCCTCCAGGTTCTCTGGCTTTTAACGACTGTGTGTGTGTGTGTGTGTGTGTGTGTGCGTGTGTGTGTGTGCGTGTGTCACTGCACGGATGGCTTAAATGTGAAGGACTAAGTCCTCTGTGTGTAAGTACAGTATGCAAAACAGATCACTTCATCACTTTATTTGGAAGACACAACACAATTACACCAAGTACGACGTCCACGTTTACAGTTCCCCCGCCACGGCCTGCGTTCTGTGACCTTGGTGGCGAGTGGAAACCAAGGTGCAGTTTCAGCGCGGCCTATGTTAATTGGTCAGCTTGTGTACACATAATGAAAACAAACTAGTCCTCTTCGTCATGTCGCCCAAGCGTTCCTGTGGGAATCAAAATGCAAATGAAGGTGAATGTCGAGTAAAACATCACCGGCCAGGGTGCAGCGGCGTGTGACGCTAATTTGGCTCAGTGCTGGACTGGACCGCCGGTGGGAGAGTCGGAATAAAGCATGCCCAAAAAGAGGGCCAACGCTATCAGCTGGTCTGCACAGTGATGGAACATCACATGCAAATGCAGTTGTGTAAAATGAGTTTGGGCGCTCGTACAGTTAATGTTTTTAATCACCCTGCTGCATGTTCACTGCATGTTCTCCTCTCAGCACTAGGGATTCCAGGTTCAAATCCTCATCTGGGTGGAGTTTCCATGTTCTCCCCGTGTCCACGTGGGTTTCCTCCGGGTTCTACGGTTTCCTCTCACAGTCCAAAAACATGGAACAAGTCAATTGAGTTCTCCAAATTGCCCCATATAGAGTGTGTATGTCTGTGTGAGTGAGTGTGTGCCCAGCGATGGATTGGTGTATCTGCCCAGCGCTCGAAACGTTCTCCCCTGGATGGGCATGGGAAACCCCCCCACGACCCTAATAGAGTGGAAGATAATGTATATGGTCTGTACTGTTTAGGTACCATGACGGGAACCTATAGAACGTTAGACTAATTGTTGTAATGTTCCATTTATAACGGCTGCTTAAACAGCCTAGCCAATCAGATTTAAGAACCGAAACTGTCTGTTTTGTTAGGTCGTATATGGTACTGTACTGTATTGGTACCATGATGAGAACCTATGGAACTTTTAGACAGATTGTTGTAATGTTCCGCTTGTTCTGTGTTTATAAGGTGAAACAGCAGGATGTTCTGTAATCCTTATGAGAACCAAGGGACATATAAAAGATTAAGATAGATGAACATAACTCCGGCTAAAAATAGCCTCTAAACCAATAGAACCATTATAGAACATTTTTTTTCAAATGGCATTGTTTACCCCAAAGTATAAGATCGGGATATTCTACCCTCATCCACGGAACCTCAAATCCAGGAAACCCAAACCATGGCAGTGTTCGTCGCTGATCACGGGAAAAGGTAATTCGACCTCCCCCTAATGGCAGCCAGGGGACAACTCCACTCCATCTCCGCCCGGCCCGAGCTCAGGGATAAATGGTGTGGACAGGACGGCATTGTGGCGGAAATGAACCGAGCAAGAAGACTCCCGTGACGAGATGAAGACAAGCTGATGGAACTAATCCCCGCTCCACCGTCGAGCTGCGGGCGCGCCATTCCTCTCATCGGGCGAGATCTGGAAAAACAAGGCCGCAATTACCCTCGATGTGTCATCGGTGAGGAAGCGAGGAAGGGAAGCGGTGCCCTCGTCCATGCCGATTACGCCCAGGCGGCGGAGACTCCGACTGGCTCCGGGTTTCACAGGTGAACTCGGACGTGGAGAACGTGGCGCACAGTCGATACTGAACCCGCGCGATTCCTGATGCTGCTCATCGGCTGAAATCGGCGTCGTTAATCCGGACTCGCAGTCTGAATCCCAGATCGATTCGGGAGGCGTTTAGCTGCTGTGATGGGTGGAATTCATATTATTATCCTGTCATATACCATCTACTGCACTGCCAGGCTGCTCCGTTTGGGGCATTTTCTTTCCTTATTGCACGAGCAGGAGTGGAGTACAATGCTAAAGCTTTTCAGGAAAGACGGCTGAAATATTTTGTTTTATTGGTTAGAATTAATAGCATTAGGTGGCTTTAGTTCATAGGATAGGAGGGTTATGGGTCTTGCCCATAAGGACCCCCCCTTCCTCCCCGTTGTATTCTCTGTCTAACTGCAACAACGTACACTTACACACCTAGTGCCCAGTGATGAATGACTGGGTGTATTTGCCCCCCCCACCCCATGACCATAGTAGTGGATTAAGTCAATTGAATTCTCCAAATTGCCCCATATAGAGTGTGTCTGTGTGTGTGAGTGTGTGCCCAGTGATATATTGGCACCCTGTCCTGGGTGTATCTGCCCAGCGCCCGAAACGTTCTCCCCTAGATGAGCATGGGGAACCCCACCGCGAACCTAATAGAGGATAAAGCGGAAGATAATGAATGGATGGATGGATGATAGCATTGGGTGGCACGGTGGTGTAGTGTCTCTCAATACGAGGGATTCCCGGTTCAAATCCCCATCTGGGTGGAGTTTCCATCCGGGTTCTCCGGTTTCCTCCCACAGTCCAAAAACATGGATCAAGTCAATTGAGTTCTCCAAATTGCCCCATATAGAGTGTGTCTGTGTGAGTGAGTGTGTGCCCAGTGATAGATTGGCGTCCTGTCCTGGGTGTATCTGCCCAGCGCCCGAGACGTTCTCTCCTGGATGGGCATGGGGAACCCCACAACGACCCTAATAGAGGATAAAGCGGATGATAATGGATGGATGGGTGGCACCGTGACGTAGTGGCTCTCAGTGCTGGGGATCCAGGTTCGAATCCCGATCTGGTGAATTGGCTGCTCTAAACTGCTCCTATCTAAATTGCCCCTATATAGTGTGTGTGTGTGTTTGTGTGTCTGTCAGTCTGTGTGAGTGAGTGTGTGCACTGTCCTGGGTACCCCCACCCCGTGACCCTAAAGATCACAGGATTCAACTGTAGATTACGAGATGAGATGAGCAATTGCCCCTATAAAGCTCCCAAACACACACACACACCTGTGTGACCATGGAGATTCACGTTTGAATCCCAATCTGGAGTTTCCATGTTCTCGCCGTGTCCGCTTGGTTTTCTCCAGGTTCTTTGATTTCCTTCCACAGTCCAAAACCATATATTTAAGGTGAATTGGCTCTAAATTTCTCCTATCTAAATTTCCCCTCATATAGTATGTGTGTGTATGTTTGAGTGAGTGTGTGCCCAACGATAAATTGGTGCCCTGTCCTGGGTGTATCTGCCCAGGGCCCGAAACGTTCTCCACTGGATGGGCATGGGCAACCCCCCCACTCCCCATGACCTTGAAATTTATAGGGCTATATTGCCCCTATAAGCCCCCCAAACACACACATACACACACCTGTGTGACCCTGGAGTTCCAGGTTCGAATCCTAATCTGGACACAAAGAGAACATTTCCATGTTCTCCTTGTGTCCACATGGGTTTCCTTCAGGTTCTCCGGTTTCCTACTACAGCCCAAAGACATGAATTTAAGGTAAATTGGCTGCGCTAATTTGCTCCCTAAATTGCCCCTATATGCTCTGTGTGTGTGTGTGAGTGAGTGTGCCGAGTGATGAGATGAGAAACAACAGTTATTGGGCGGCATAGGGGTTATCATGTCCACCTCTCAGCACTAGGGATCCAGGTTCGAATCCCAATCTGGGAGTTTTTTTTTCCTGGGTTTTCTATTTTTTTCTAAGGAGTCCTAAGGAATGGACTAAAAGGTGAACAGGCTGCTCTAAATTGCACCTATATAGTGTGTGGCTGTGTGTCCAGTGATGGATTGACGCCCTGTCCTGGGTGTAACTGCCCAGCACCCAAAACGTTCTCCCCTGGATGGATGTGGGGAGCCCAAGGTTGCTCATGTTGCCTCAACAGGTTTAGTGATCATCGGGAATCGGCTCGCTGTTTATATTAACGTGTATTTTATTATTTAATAAAACTTAGTTTTTTTTCACGGCCGGCACAGTGGCTTAGTCGTTAGCATGTTCTCCTCTCAGCGCTAGGGATTCCCGGGTCGAATCCCAATCTGGGTGAAGTTTCCATGTTCTCCCCGTGTCTGCGTGGGTTTCCTCCGGGTTCTCTGGTTTCCTGCCACAGTCTAAAAACATTGATCAAGTCAATTGAGTTCTCCAAATTGCCCCATATAGAGTGTGTTTGAGTGAGTGAGTGTGTGCCCAGTGATAGATTGGCGCCCTGTCCTGGGTGTATCTGGGATTGGCATGGGGAACCCCCGCTTGGGATAAAGCGGAAGAATAATGGATGGCTGTATGTGTGTATATATATATATATATATCCCACAGTCCAAAAACATGGATCAATTGAGTTCTCCAAATTGCCCCATATAGAGTGTGTATGAGTGAGTGAGTGTGTGCCCAGCTATGGCTTGGCGCCCTGTCCTTGGTCTACCTGCCCAGCGCCCGAGACGTTCTCTCCTGGATGGGCATGGGGAACCCCACCGCGACCCTAGTGGCGGATAAAGCGGATGATAATGAATGAGTGTATTAGTTTCCATGTTCCCATGTTCTCCCTGTGACAGTGTGGGTTTCCCCCGGGTTCTCCGGTTTCCACAGTCCAAAAACTTGGATCAAGGTCAATTGAATTCTTCAAATTGCCCCATTTATTAATAGCGGATAAAGCGGAAGATAATGGATGGATATTGTTTTTCACACATTGATATGAATGTGAAGCACTCAG
Source organism: Corydoras maculifer (assembly GCA_019802435.1). Classification (NCBI taxonomy): domain Eukaryota; kingdom Metazoa; phylum Chordata; class Actinopteri; order Siluriformes; family Callichthyidae; genus Corydoras; species Corydoras maculifer. The sequence continues at coordinate 166,270 of JAFMOD010000860.1, read as the reverse complement.
AGGTGTGTGTGTTGTCATCTGCTCAGCCAGTCAGATTTGAGGAGTGGAACTATCTGTGCTATAATGTTAGTTAGCTTTTTTTAATTGTATGATGATGATGATAGTACTTCCCCCGATCCGCTTTTTTACGTCCAGCTTCCTCCATCAGTCAGCCCGCTCTAGCAGAACATAACAACAAGCCGTCGGCCTAATGGAGGTAATGATATGCCTTGATGCACCGCATGCCTAGAAGTGGAAATGTCAAGTTTCATGGTTTGGTGAAACAGAAATGTCTGATCTGCCTACGTAATGAGCACCATTCCACCCTGCTCGTATATCAGAGCTCCGCCCCACGGCAAACTGCCCCACCACGCTTCTATCAGACAGGGAGAGCACACGGCTAACATGGTATACATACCCATTAAGGTTATTGTTCTCCATCAGAAAGAGGAAAATTGTTTTTTGGCATGATTGTTGGTGCCAGACGGGCTTTGTGGGTGGCATTTAAATGTTGCCTCTTTGGTGAACATGCAGTTATTCGACAATTACTTGTGATATATGTAGGCGGCACAGTGGTTTAGTGGTTAGCATGGTCGCCTCTGAGCGCTAGGGATTCCCGGTTGGAATCCCCATCTGGGTGGAGTTTCCATGTTCTCCGCGTGTCCTCCCACAATCCAAAAACATAGATTAAGTCAATTGAGTTCTCCAAATTCCCTCATATAGAGTGTGTGTGTGTGTGTGTGAATGAGTGTGTGCCCAGCGATATAATGGCACCCTGTCCTGGGTGTATCTGCCCAACGCCCGAAATGTTCTCCCCTGGATGGGCTTGGGGAACCCCCCCCCCCCAAAAACAGCTATTTAAATCAACTCAACAAGTTAAAAACTGCAGCTCTCTGCAGTTGGTTTGTGGACAGTCATGCAGCTAAGGACCTGCGGCTGTGCATTGTGACCACTCACAAGTCCATCATCTTTCACTTTATTCTCTACAAGTTTCGCAGGGGGGGGGTTCCCCATTCCCATCCAGGAGAGAACGTGTTGGGCGCTGGACAGATACACCCAGGACAAGGCGCCAATCTATCGCTGGGCACACACTCACTCACACACACACACACCATATGGGGCAATTTGAAGAACTCATTTGGCTTGATCCATGTTTTTGGACTGTGGGAGGAAACCGGAGAACCCGGAGGAAACCCACACGGACACGGGGAGAACCGAGAATCCCTAACGCTGAGAGGCGAACGTGCTAACCACTATGTCACCATGCCGGCATATATATATATATATATAGACTTTGTAGTTGGTGGCACGGTGGCTTAGTGGTTAGCATGTTCTCCTCTCGCGGCTGGGGATTCCCGGTTGGAATCCCAATCTGGGTGAGTTTCCATGTTCTCCCTGTGTCCACGTGGGTTTCCTACGGGTTCTCCGGTTTCCTCCCACAGTCCAAAAACATAGATAAAGCCAATTGAGTTCTCCAAACTGCCCCATATAGAGTGTGTCTGTGTGAGTGAGTGTGTGCCCAGCGATAGATTGGTGCCCTGTCCTGGGTGTATCTGCCCAGCGCCCGAAACCCCCCCCCCCCCCCCCCGACCCTAATATTGGATAAAGCCGAAGATAATGGATGGATGGATAGACTTTGTAGTTCTGCAGTTCCATTCTTTAGTCCATCAGTTTCTCTACATACTTTGTTAGTATGTTCTTCAGTGCATCAAATAACCCACAGCACGGAGCAAAGCTCCACCAAGTTCCCAAATCCCAAGTGTGTGACGTTTGAAGGTTCAGCCTGAGAACTCTCTCGCAAATAAATAAGCTGTTGACGTTTTGTTTTCAGCACACGTGTAATCAAGAACACAACTGTACATGGACGTGTGGAAGCAAGACCTTAATCATTGGAAACATGCTGGGTGATTTGTAAATTGCCCATGTATCTGTGTGTGTGTGTGTGTGTGTGTCTGCTTAATGATGATGGTGCAGAGCACTGCAGCAAGTTACCTCACACGGAGGCCAGATTTCAAATCCTAACCACACTGTGTGTGGGTGTGCTGAATATCAATGTCCTGCTGTGCTCCCTTATTGTCTGTGTGTTGGAATGTGAGTGCGTTCTGATGCGTATCAGACATTTTGCTTATCGAACCCGCTTCCATTACCTCGCACGACACCGCGACGGCTGCACGGATGGACGGGAGGGGTTTTATTTAAACATGGCTTAAAGTCGAGGAGAAATAAAGTCAGGCTGCGTGGTTTTGCTGCATCACCTCGTTTCTGGCAAGTTTATTAAAGTTGGTACATTCATCACCATAACAGGGAGTCTTTCCTTGCCTCTGCCGTTTCGGCTTGCTCTTTGGGGTTCAGGCGTATAACACTGTAGCTGCTGATAATGTACTGTGCAAAAATCCCTATATATCCATCCATTAGCTTTCGCTTTATCCTTTACTAGGGTCATGGGGGGGCATTCAGGAAACGTTTCAGGTGCTGGGCAGATACACCCAGGACAGGGCGCCAATCTATCGTTGGGCACACACTCACTCACACACACACTCACACACTCTATATGGGGCAATTTGGAGAACTCAATTGATTTTGATCCATGTTTTTGGACTGTGGGAGGAAACGGGAGAACCCGGAGGAAACCCACGAGGACACTGGGACAACATGGAAACTCCACCCAGATTGGGATTCAAAGCGGGAATCCCTAGTGCTGCGAGGAGAACGTGGTAACCCCTATGCCACCGTGCCCCCTTTCTGAATTTCCATCCATCCATCATCCTCCGCTTTATCCTCATGCCCATCCAGGGGAGAACGTTTCGGGCGCTGGGCAGATACACCCAGGACAGGGCGCCAATCTATCGTTAGGCACACACTCACTCACACACACACACGAACACACTCTATATGGGGCAATTTGGAGAGTTCAATTGAGTTTGATCCATCTTTTTGGACTGTGGGAGGAAACGGGAGAACCCGGAGAAAACCCACGCGGACACGGGGAGAACATGGAAACTCCACCCAGATTGGGATTCGAACCAGGAATCCCTAGTGCTGAGAGGAGAACATGGGGGGGTCCAAACTGAGCTACACTTAGCAGGGTATGCTTAGAGGGATTTACAGCTAAGATGCAACCCACATTGGTAACTTGAACCCACAACCTTCTTGATAGCCCGACACCCTAACCACTGAGCTACCACACCCATGTTGTATCCGAAAACAACGTAGAGTTACACACCTAGTGCCTAGTGATGGGTGTTTCTGCCCCCCCCCTCCTCACCCCATGACCACAATAGTGAATTAAGTGGAGGTTTATGAGATTATTTTATTTTATTTTATTTTTTTATTTATTTTTTATTTTTATTTATATAGGGATAGGCAGCACAGTGGCTTAGTGGTTAGCACGTTCTCCTTTCAGCACTAGGGGTTCCCCGTCCCAATCCGGGTGGTGTTTCTATGTTCTCCCCGTGTCCGTGTGGGTTTCCTCCGGGTTCTCCGGTTTCCCTCCACAGTCCAAAAACATGGATGAAGTCAATTGAGTTCTCCAAATTGCCCCATATAGAGTGTGTTTGTGTGAGTGATTGTGTGCCCAGTGATAGATTGGCGCCCTGTCCTGGGTGTATCTGCCCAGCGCCCGAAACGTTGATAGGCATGGGCCCCCCCCCGACCCTAGTACAGGATAAAAGCAAAAGATAACGAAAATGAATGAATTAAAAAAACAAACCCACAATACAGTAATGCTGCGAGTGGGGTTCTACGATATGCTTCATATGCTGTAAGGAACCTGCTCTTCGGCATTTAATAAAAGTGCTCAACATTAAAAAATCGAATGAATTAAATATTAAAAAATCGAATGTAACAGACGTGCTAACCAGACGACCCCCTCTGGATCATGCATTTGTAAAATGCTTGGGGTTGTAGAACTGTAATCATGTGTGTGCGCTTCTCTGCATATATGTTATTCATCCATCCATTATCTTCTGCTTTATCCTCTACTAGGGTTGCAGGGGGGGGGTTCCCCATGCCCATCCAGGGGAGAACGTTTCGGGCGCTGGGCAGATACACCCAGGACAGGGTGCCAATCTATCGCTAAGTACAATCTCACACACTAACACACACTATATGGGGCAATTTAGAGCAGCCAATTTACCTTGAATCCATGTTTTTGGACAATGGGAGAAAAGCAGAGAATTAGAAGGAAACCCACGGGACACGAGAACATTGAAACTCCACTCATATCAGGATTTAAACCTGGATCCACAGCACTGAGAGGTGAACGTGCTAACCACTACACCTCCATGTTACCCCCCCCCCCACACACACACATTCTTTAGGGGCATTTTAGATTAGCTAACTTACCTTAAATCCATGTTTTTGGACAATGGGAGAAAAGCAGAGAATCAGAAGGAAACCCACGGGACACGAGAACATTGAAACTCCACCCATATCAGGATTTAAACCTGGATCCACAGCACTGAGAGGAGAACATGCTAACCACTACACCTCCATGTCGGCCACACACACCCTATAGGGGCAATTTATATCAGCTAATTCAATGCTGAATGCATGTTTTTTGGACTGTGAAAGACAACCCACATGGAACATGGACATGGACAGAACATGGAGACTCCCCCCAGATGGGGATTCGAACCTGGATGCCAAGCTTTGAGAGGAGAACCTGCTACCACGAAGCCACCGGTTTATTAACTGTAAATTGATAAAGTGTTCGCAATTACAGGGTTCTAATGCGTATAACCCTAGTTTACATCACTTGAAAGGAACTGTGTCACATACCAAGAGTGAGTGAGCGAGAGAGAGAGAGAGAGAGAGAGAGAGAGAGAGAGAGGGCGCATAGCCAGGAGAAAGAGAGTGTTTGAATGGCTCAACCGAAGAGGCTGAGAGGGGAATCTACAGTACAGAGTAGAGAGATGGCGATGAGGATGAGGATGAGGACGAGAGGCGGAAAGGACGCAGGTAAAGAATATCAATGCTGTTTGAATATGGCGTCAGCCCGCCAGCTTCGCTTCCCCAAGCCATTCACAAACGGCATTGATATTCTTTATCTGCGTCCTTTCCTCCTCCCATCATCATCCTCATCTCCATCTCCATCATCTCTCGCTTCATTCAAACACTCTCTTTCTCCTGGCTATGCGCCCTCTCTCTCTCTCTCTCTCTCTCTCTTTCTCGCTCGCTCACTCACTCTTGGTATGTGCCACAGTTCCTTCCAAGTGATGTAATCTAACACATAAGCATTATAACCTTGTACCGTATTTTCCGGACCATAAGGCGCACCGTATTATAAGGCGCAGTCTGAATTATGGGATCTATTTCTGTATTTGTCCCACGTATAAGGCGCACCATATTAATAGCGCAGTCTGAATTACGGACTCTATTTCTGTACGGCACTTATTCTGTACGGCACCGTATTATAAGGCACTTGCTAAAACATACGATCTACAAGAAATTAAAGGATGCAGAACGGTGATTTATAATTGAAGTTTATTCTACTACTTGGCAAAACACATTATTTTAAACACTCTTCTCCCACAAATCCATCAAAGTCCTCGTCTTCTGTGTCTGAATTAAAAGCTGCACTCCGGTGTTCCCCCTCATCAACGTCTGAGTCCGTCTCGTCTCCAGGCGGCTGTTCAGCAACGATGCCGGCTTTCGCGAAAGCTCAGACAACAGTTACAGCAGAAAGCTTAGCTCAGGCCTCCACAATCCATTCACAGACGGTGGTGTAACTCGCCCGCCGCTGCCTCCTGAGTTTTAGTAAACGTGTGTTCGCCGTCCATCATCCATCGCTCCCACGCCGCCCGCAACTTTACCTTAAACGCCCCGTTTACGCCAAGGTCCAGCGGTCGGAGTTCTTTATTTAATCCTTCTGGAATGACGGCAAGCTCCGAATTCATTTTCGGTCGCACAACAATAATTTTATAGAATTTGTACCTCAGCACACGTATAAGGCGCACCGGATTATAAGGTGAAAATTTTAGGCTTTTAGGTGCGCCTTATAGTCCGGAAAATACGGTAATTCCGAACGCTTTATCAATTTACAGTTAATATACTGGCGGCCCAGTGGCTTAGTGGTTAGCATGTTCTCCTCTCAGCGCTTGGCATCCAGGTTGGAATCCCAGTCTGGGAGGAGTTTCCATGTTCTCCCCATGTCCATGTTCCATGTGGGTTGTCTCTCACAGTCCAAAAAACATGCATTCAGCATTAAATTAGCTGCTCTAAATTGCCCCTATAGAGTGTGTGTGGGCGACATGGAGGTGTAGGGGTTAGCACGTTCACCTCTAAGTGCTGTGGATTCAGGTTTACATATGGGTGATGTTTCCATGTTCTCGTGTACCGTGGGTTTGCTTTTGGTTCACACAACGCAACACGTACTAACAGTACACATACACACACGTCCCCACGTGTCCACGCATCGGCGTTAAATTATGCATCGCTACCCAGCTGCCTGTCACCGTTCCCTCGCTCTGATAATTTATCTGGGCTTATTTACTTTAGCGTGGCTTTGGAAATGTATTTCTTTATTATTATTATTTTTCTTGTTATTAAGACCATGGCACGCTCCGCCCGAGGAAACCCAAACGCCCTGATTTTTGTCATCTTTCGCCATCGAATACCATAAAATTTCGTCATTACGTGGTGATGACCTCGGCCTGATTACATGTCATTTTAATCAAGCCTCGCTGCTTATTTATATGCATTAACCCTCGGATTACCGCTGTGCGCGCCTCGCGAGGGGGCTGAGTTTGGGTGGACCTAGTGGGGCTGCAGTGCCGCCATTGTTCAGGCTCATGCATTTTGAATAGCATCCCAAAACACTGCTGCTCCGGCAGTTCGGACATCTTGGCAGCTCGCAGTCAGCGCGCTGTGTGGGAACAGTGTGTGTGTGTGTGTGTGTGTGTGTGTGTGTGTGTGTGTGTGTGTGTGTGTGTGTGTGTTTTCAGTTCCGCTGATCATATAGATGGATTTGTAGTTCTACAGTTCCATTCTGTAGTCCATCTGTTGCACTACACAGCTTTATTATGTTCTCCAGGATACTGAATCAGGTTTATTTGTCACATACGTAAATATTGTTGGATCTTGAAAAGGCAGAAAGTCGTCTCAACTCGTTTATTTCAGGTGCTGTGAACTAGAGCTGTGCGGATCGATACAAATATCGATACCAACGCTGTTATTGGTATCGAACAATACTTGCGTAAAAAGATCGATACTCAAGTTTTTGGTGCGCACGCCGATTTATCAATGTCTATTCTCTGAGTCTGTAACGCTGACCCCCTCATACCAGTGGGGTCCTGATCAGAAGAGAACATACTAAAGCAGTCTAACTAAGTATGTAGAGGAACAGATGGACTACAGAATGGAACTGTAAAACTACAAAGTCCATCTATATGATCAGTGGAACTGAAAACACTTACAGTGAGTGTGGAACTGAGGAGGTGGAGCTAATAAAATGGCCGCTGAGTGTATGTTCTGATTGGTGTTCTATCTATGTTTGATCCACTCGTACCAGCACAACACACACTCACAGATTCATATAAACGGCTGATTTACGATGAACATGAAGCCAGAAACCCGTTGCTTAGCAACCGATGTTCACTTTAAATCCCGGACTACGTTACATCTTGGAACACCAGATTATTCCATCCATCTATTATCTTTCACTTTATCCTCTATTATGGGGGGGGGGGGGGGGTAGAGGTTCCCCATGCCCATCCAGGGGAGAACATTTCGGGCGCTGGGCAGATGGACAGGACGCCAATCTATCGCTGGGCACATACTCACTCATACAGACACACTCTATATGGGGCAATTTGGAGAATTCACTTGACCTTGATCCATGTTTTTGGACTGTGGGAGGAAAAGACCCCGGAGGAAACCCATGTGGGTTTCGAATCCCTAGCGCTGAGAGGAGAACATGCTAACCACTAAGCCACTGTGCCACCAGACCAGATTATTAACAATTTAATTTTGAATACACATTTAGGGCAGCTCAGTGGCCCCCATGCCCATGAAGGGGAGAACGTTTCAGGTGCTGGGCAGATACACCCAGGACAGGGCGCCAATCTATCGCTGGGCACACACTCTATATGGGGCAATTTGGAGAACTCAATTGACTTGATCCATGTTTTTGGACTGTGGGAGGAAACCGGAGAACCCGGAGAGGAGAACATGGGAACTCCACCCAGATGACCTCGGATGAGAGGCGAACATGCTAACCACTAAGCCACCGTGCCGCCCTGATCAAGTCAATTGAATTCTCCAAATTGCCCCATATGGAGTGTGTTTATGTGAGTGAGTGTGACCAGTGATAGAATGGCACCCTGTCCTGGGTGTGTCTTCCCAACGTCCGAAACGTTCTCCTCTTGATAGGCATGGGGAATTCCCCCCCCCTCCCCGTGCCCGCGTGGGTTTCCTCCGGGTTCTCCGGTTTCCTCCCACAGTTTAAAAACATGGATCAAGTCAATTGAGTTCTCCAAATTGTCCCATTTAGAGCGTCTGTGTGAGTGAATGTGTGCCCAGTGATAGGTTGGCACCCTGTCCTGGGTGTATCTGCCCAGCGCCCGAAACGTTCTCCCCTGGATGGGCATATGAAACCCCACCGCGACCCTAATATATATAGGACAAAGCGGAAGATAATGAATGAAGATCACAGGGAGGAGGTGCTGTTAGGCCTTCGACTGATTTATCACATTAAACCGGGTTCTGATCGTAGCTCGGCAACTTTCCTTCTCGAACCCCGGAGCCACGATTGTAAAAGCGAGCTGACACAGTGGCATATGCACACAGGTGAGCGAGCGCTCGCGAGGACTGTGAAAACCCTGTCAGGCCCTGTCACGAGGAAAACCAAGCCAGCACCCCGGATCGAAGAGACGGCCAACAAACCAAGCACACGAGAGCAGAGAACGGTTCTGAAGCTCGTTATTGTGAGATTGGGGCGGAAAAAAAGCATATCCCATCATCCAGGAAGCATTCTGTCACATATGACAGCGGGCCCGCCATTCCAGGTACAATGTGCGAGTACAACACGGTGTGAAAGGAGGGGGAGGGGGGTATGGAAGCTCGTAATAGGCACCGTGACAGGTGTGCAACACTCCCAAACACACCAAAAACCTGAATAATGAGGTGAAGGTGAGGCAGAAAAAAGTTGCTGCCGTCGACTCAACACCAAACATGAGTGTAGTCCCAAAATACCTGAGAGGGTTCCAATTTTAAAAGCAAGAAACTCGATAGATTTTAATGGAATCGCGATTTAAACATTAATGAATTGAGCGTGAGAGCGCCTCAACATCGTCACGGGGGGTGGGGACAAGGTTTCGGGCGCTGGGCAGATACACCCAGGACAGGGTGTCAATCTATCACTGGGCACACACTCACTCACTCACACAGACACACTTTATATGGGGCAATTTGGAGAACTCAATTGACTTGATCCATGTTTTTTGGACTGTGGGAAGAAACCGGAGAACCCGGAGGAAACCCATGCGGACATGGGGAGAACATGGAAACTCCACCCAGATGGGGATTCTAACCGGGAATCCCTAGTGCTGAGAGGAGAACATGCTAACCACTAAGTCGCCCCCATGATTTTAACTCCTTCAGTTAATAATACTAATAAGGTATCCCAGCTTCCACAATCAGACCTCTTCAACTGATTCAGAACTCTGCAGCCCGACTTGTGTTCAACCACCCAAGAACTCATGTCCCTCCATTGGCTCCCTGTAGCTGCTGCATTCAGTACAAGTCACTGACTCTGGCCTACAGAACCATTTCTGGATCTTCCCCCTCCTACCTTCACTCTATCTTTTTAAAATACACTCCGACTCGTTCACTTCCCTCCAGTGATGATCGCCACCTGGTGGTTCCACCTCACAGAGGAGCTCATTCTCACTTCGTGGCATTCACCACTGAAAAATGGTGGAACGTTCTTCCCAACTCTGTCCATAAGGCAGAATCACTAAACAGTTTTAAAAACAGTTTTTAAAACTGAAACTACTGAAGATGCATCTTTTTAACAAATACCTGTTGTAAAAAAAATAATTAAA
>JAFMOD010000860.1:116403-155865 GCA_019802435.1 Corydoras maculifer | reverse complement strand
TCCCCATGCCCATCCAGGGGAGAACGTCTCGGGCGCTGGGCAGATAAACCCAGGACAGGGCGCCAATCCATCGCTGGGCACATACTCACTCACACAGACACACTCTATATGGGGCAATTTGGAAAACTCAATTGACTTGATCCATGTTTTTGGACTGTGGGAGGAAACCGGAGAACCCGGAGGAAACCCACGCAGACACGGGGAGAACATGGAAACTCCACCCAGATAGGGATTCGAACCAGGAATCCCTAGCGCTGAGAGGAGAACATGCTAACCACTAAGCCCCCGTGCCACCCGTTTTTAAATGTCCTGTTGTTTTATTTGTTCTTCCGGCCCAAAACAGTATTATTTTAGAGCCTGATGGCCCTCGGAACAAAATATCTCCTCAGTCTTTCTGTTGAACAGTTTAGTGACAACATCCTGCCACTGAACGTGCTCCTTTGGTCCATAATGATGGTGTGCAATGGGTGACCATCATCGTCCATGATGGAGAGCAGTTGGCTCAGTGTCCTCCTCTCTGCCACCTTAATTACAGAGTCCAGTTCTGCACCCAGCACTGACTCCGCACGTCTGACCAACTTGTCCAGCCGCCTCACATCTCTTTTCTTAATACTGCCACCCCAGCACACCACAGCATAGAAGAGAGAGCTAGGGAGAACATTACAAAGTGAGGGGGCAACAGCAGAAAAGGCTCTATCACCCCGGGTTCGGTGCTTGGTTCTGATGCTGACTGATGAAAGCAGGGTACGTTAAAAATAGTCCTAGGAATCTGGGTGTTGTCTTTTGATTGTCACTGTAAAACACGAGTCCAGAAGTGTGTTGAAGTTGAGATTTGTTGTGTCACAGGAGAACCTTGAGATGATTGTTGGTGCCTTTATTTCATCCCGTTTGCTTTATGGTAACAGTCTTTTTAGCTGTATAAACAAATCCTCCTTGACACGTTTGCAGTCTGTGCAAAACACTGCAGCAAGGGTGATAACCAAGACACACAAGAGCACATAGAACTCCAGATCTGGCCTCTCTACTGGCTCCCTGGACATTTGAGGAGTTCTAGTTTCGTGTGCCCAGCAATGGATTGGCGCCCTGTCCTGGGTGTATCTGCCCAGCGCCCAAGACGTTCTCTCCTGGATGGGCATGGGGAACCCCACCGCGACCCTAATAGAGGATAAGTGGGAGATAATGAATGGATAGTTTCAACTTAGAGAGCACTTCATGGTCAGGCCCCCAAATTGAATCCTCTTTGCCCATCCAGGTCTTTGAGGTCCATTCCATCCATCCATTATGTTCCGCTTTATCCTCTATAAGGGTCGTGGGGGGGGGGGAGGGGCATCCAGGGGAGACGGTTTCGGGCACTGGGCAGATAAACCCAGGACAGGGTGCCATTATATAGCTACGCACACACTCACTTACACAGACACAATCTATATGGGGCAATTTGGAGAACTCAATTGACTTGATTCATGTCTGTGGGAGGAAACCGGAGGAAACCCACGCGGGCATGAACATGGAAACATGGAAAGCTGGAAACATGGAAACCCCCCCCCTTTCCCCGCCGCCACATGCGGCCTCATCCGTCTTGGGTAAACACTTGTTAAATACAAAATACATGTTAAAAGACATGTTCTGACTGACATGCTCGCCAATTTGCCCCCACCTGGCCCATGAAGGCTCTCTCCCCGCGGCATGTGATGTCACAGCTTGTAAGGCTGCACACGTCATCAGGTGGAGCAGCATTAAGTCCACTAATCAGTCTCCCTAATCGATGCGTCCCTAAGAAACATTCATTCATTATCTTCCGCTTTATCCTCTATTAGGGTCGCGGTGGGGTTCCCCATGCCCATCCAGGGGAGAACGTCTCGGGCGCTGGGCAGATAGACCCAGGACAGGGCGCCAATCCATCGCTGGGCACACACTCACTCACTCACACAGACACACTCTATATGGGGCAATTTTGAGAATTCAATTAACTTGATCCATGTTTTTGGACTGTGGGAGGAAACCGGAGAACCCGGAGGAAACCCACGCAGACACGGGAAGAACATGGAAACTCCACCCAGATGGGGATTCGAACCGGGAATCCCTAGCGCTGGGAGGCGAACGTGCTAAATACTAAACCACCGTGCCCCCTAAGAAACAGTTTTCAAGAATCTCAGGTACTAACCTCATAGTGTTGAAGCTTCGATTTAAGGGGAAACGTTCTCTTACTTAAGGAACATTTGAGATCCTGCCCACCTCTTTTCGCATTTTCACTCCGGTCTACCGGTATCCAGGTTCTGTGTTCGGTAAACGCCGTGTGATGCATGCCATAGTTAAGTGTATTTGTCAGTTGCGCTCTAAAGCTGAATTCATTCATTTTCTGATTACTGTTGAGAGCGTAATGTAAGTTTTTGGCTTCTCTGCAACCACCTCCCCCTCCCCCCACCCCCATTTCTCATTACTCCAGGAACACTCACATCTCTACTGCAGCTCCTGCTAATGAGTATTTACCACAGAGCATTAATTAAACACCGTGCACTGTACTGACATAAACAGAAGCAGAAACTAACTGACTTAAAAGTACTGAAAAGGCAAACGCTTCATCGTGCTGCAGTCATTAAACATTTCAGCTCATTATCCTCCATTTAATTCTCTACCAGGGTTGGGGGGGGGGTTCCCCATGCCCATCCAGGGGAGAAGGTTTCGGGCGCTGGGTAGCGCTGTGAAGCGCTCAGACGTGTGTGTTATTGTAAATAATGTCACGGCTGGACAAACGGCTCAGCCAATCAGATTTGAGGAGCGGAACTACGCGTTTTATTATAACTATTATATAAACATGGATTTAAGATGAATTTGCTGCTCCTATTTCAATTGCCCCCATATAGTGTGTGTGTGTAGGCATGGGAGAACCCTGCCACGAACCCTAGTAGAGGGTCCTAGGGAGGGTTCGCCCATGCCTACAAACATAGGGGCAATTCAGAGTAGCCAATTCCCCATGAATCCATCCTTTAACTTTCACTTTATCCTCTGTTACGGTGGGGTTCCCCATGCCCATCCAGGGAAAAAGGTTTCGGGCGCTGGGTAGGTACACCCAGGACAGTCGCCAATCTATTGCTGGGCACACACTCACTCACACAAACACACTCTATATGGGGCAATTTGGAGAACTCAATTGACTTGATCCATGTATTTGGATTGTGGGAGGAAACCAGAGAACCCAGAGGAAACCCACGTGGACACGGGGAGAACATGGAAACTCCACCTAGATGGGGATTCCAACCTGGATCCCCAGCACTGAGAGGCGAACGAGCTAAACAATAGGCGACATTCATTTACTCATTATCTTGTGATTAATCCTCCACTAGGGTCAAGGACGGGTGGGTGGGGTTTCAGAGGAGAATGTTTCGGACGCTGGGCAGATACACCCAGCACGCTGGACACACACCCCATCACACAGCAACACTATGGGGCGAATTAGAGCACTCATCCATCCATTATCTCCCGCTTTATCGTGTACTAGGGTCGCGAGGTTGGGGCCCCATGCCCATCCAGGGGAGAACGTTTTGGCGCTGGGCAGATACACCCAGGACAGGGTGCCAACCTATTGCTGGGCACAAACTCTTTCACTCACACAGACACACTCTATATGGGGCAATTTGGAGATTCCAATTGACCTAATTCCATTTTTATGGACTGTTGGAGGAAACCAGGGAACTCGGAGAAAACCCACACAGACACGGGGAGAACATGCAACATCCCCACCCCAAGTACATGGCCACAAAGCAGCTTTACAGAGTTGTAAGCCTTTAAATCCCCAAAGAGCAAGCCGAAGCAACAGTGGCAAGAAAAAACTCCCTGTTATGTTGTTATTTTAAGGAAGAGACCTCGAGAGGACCAAGACTCCGGGCAGTGTAGGACAGCCATGTACAGATGATAATCATGTGACCTGTACCCTTCCCACACTCATATTATCAATTCATATGCTATTAAACACTAAATACAAGAAGTTAGCAACATCCATCCATTATCTTCCTATAATGGATGGATGGGGTGAGGGGGGTTTGGCTTGGCAGATACATTCAGGACAGGACGCCAATCTATCACTCGGCGAACACTCACTCACACAGACACACTCTATATGGGGCAATTTGGAGCATTCAGTTGTCACAGGTGGGTTCCCCATGTCCATCCAGGGGAGAATATCTCGGACGTTGGGCAGATAGACCCAGGACAAGACGCCAATCTATCGCTGGGCACACACTCACTCACACAAACACACTCTATATGGGGCAATTTAGAGAACTTAATTGACTTGATCCATGTTTTTGGACTCTGGGAGGAAACCGGAGAACCCGGAGGAAACCCACGCAGACGTGGAGAACATGGAAACTCCACCCAGATTGGGATTCGAACCGGGATGGATGGATAGTTGGGAACGCGAGAAACACGCATCTATCTAGGGATCGGTATCTCACTGTTATAAACATCTCCTCTGTACCCGGTGTTTTACCCTCAGGCCTCCAGCGCTATTTCTTTCAAGGCCGATCCGAAAAGGAAACCAAGCGCCGGAGAACCTTGAGCTCGTGGAGCTCAGCGTTCCTCGAGTTCCTGTTTGGGCAGCGGCGGCGGCGGCCTCACCCGTGGCCTCATTAAACAGCTCATCTGTCATCCGTGGCTCCATCGATTATTCATGCGGGACCGGGCACTGTATCGGTTGGTTCCCAACGCCGAGCCGATTTGTTTTTAAGCTCGCACTCGCGGCGGCGAGCGCAGAACCGGCTTATTGTCACGAGCAAGGTTCACGGACGACCACGCAGACATGCTTCGGTAAATAAAGCAGGCGTTTGCATTAAAGATGAGCTGCGGTTTGACGGCTCAGTGCCCATTTATGCATTTCCATAAAATCGCCTGGACCTCCAAGGTCACTCCGGTTCTCCACCCGTGTTCCGAATGAGGAGCTTCATAAGGGAGGAGGTGATTGGATCTCCGTGGTGCCGCTTTAAGCTTTAAGGCCTTATGATCCGAGTCGGGTTTTGGCTTTTGGCCACTGTGTCTGTATTTCAGGGGCCTTCCGGAAGCTCCCGCTCTTCCCACAGCTCAAAAACATGCAAATGGGCAAACTGGAGATGATAAATTGTCCCCACAGGACAGAGGGAGTGTGTGAATGTGAATGAGTGTGTGTGTGTGTGTGTCCTGCTCTACAATGGACTGGCTTCCCATCCGGGGTGAATGTCTGCCTCATGCCAGTGTTAGTGATGGAGCTTCTGGACCTTTCTGACCCCAAGTTGAATAAGTGGGGCAGAAAAGGAATAAATTAACAAACTAAGACTATTTTCGGTGTTGAAACCTTCCTATTTATAAAATTCAGTTGGCCGTGGACCTGTTTTAACATCGTAGGGATCGTGGAACTTGAAGATTTTGTAGGGGGTCAGTGGGTAATTATAATAAAGCAATAAGGTACGAGAAGGCGTGGCATTATTGTGAATAAATCACGGGAAGGGGGTGTTATTAAGCCTGATGTGTGGTGTGATTTATTCACAATAATGCACAACCTGGGTGGCACGGTGGCTTAGTGGTTAGCATGTTCTCTCAGCGTTAGGGATTACCGGTTCGAATCCCAATGTGGGTGGAGTTTCCATGTTCTCCCCGTGTGCGTGTGGGTTTCCTCCGGGTTCTCACGTTTCCTCCCACAGTCCAAAAACATGAATCAAGGTCAATTGAATGTGCCAAATTGCCTTATATAGAGTGTGTATGTGTTATTGAGAGTGTGCCCAGCGATAGATTGGTGCCCTGGGTGTATCTGCCCAGCGCCCGAAACGTTATCCCCTGGATGGGCATGGGGAACCCCCCCACGAGCCTAATATAGGATAAAGCGGAAGATAATAGATGGATGGATATACACCTCAAGTGACTTATTGCTCTTATAAAATGCACTATATTAAAAAGAAACAAGGTTTGATTCAGTAATGTGTTTGATTTACAAAGTGAACGCTAATCGCTTAGTAACAGAATTTTCCTGTTCCTTAAACAATCAAATACTGCCGATTAGTGGCCAATGTACAGAATGCAGTTTATAAAAAACATCTGGAAATAATGTATTGTATATACAAATATATAAAGTATTGACACGAATGTGAAGCATTCAGAGGTGTGTGTTATTGTCAGTAATGTCACGGCTGGACAAACAGCTCAGCCAATCAGATTTATGACAATTATATAAAGGTTCGCCTCTCAGTGCTAGGGATTCCCGGTTCGAATCCCAATCATGTTCTCCCTGTGTCCGTGTGGGTTTCCTCTGGGTTTTCAAGTTTCCTCCCACAGTCCAAAAACATGGATCAAGGTCAATTGAATTCTTCAAATTGCCCCATATAGAGTGTGTGTGTGCGAGTGAGTGTGTGCCCAGCGATTAGATTGGCATCCTGTCCTGGGTGTATCTGCCTAGTGGCATGGGGAACCCCCCCCCACGACCCTAACAGAGGATAAAATGGAAGATGATGGATGGATGGATGGATTCACGGGGAATTGGCTACTCTGAATTGCCCCTATGTTGCCCCTGTGTTTGTAGGCATGGGCGAACCCTCCCTAGGACCCTCTACTAGGGTTCGTGGCAGGGTTCTTCCATGCCTACACACACACACACACACACCATATGGGGGCAATTGAAATAGGGGCAGCAAATTCATCTTAAATCCATGTTTATATAATAGTTATAATAAAACGTGTAGTTCCGCTCCTCAAATCTGATTGGCTGAGCCGTTTGTCCAGCCGTGACATTATTCACAATAACACACACGTCTGAGCGCTTCAAATTCGTATCAATGCGTGATACACAATACATTATTTTCCCGATGCTTTTATAAACTGGGATCTGGGTGGAGTTCTCATGTTCTCCCCGTGTCCGTGTAGATTTTTCCCGGATTCCTCCCACAGTCCAAAAAAATAGAGACCCCACTTTAACTGGTGGGGGTCACAGATTGCCCCCACTTCACATCAGCACCCAGATTCGCTCGCACACTGCCTCAGGACCGGCCGCCACGCCCAAACCTGAAGCTACGGCTCGCTTGGAGTCAGTTACACGAGTCGTCTCGGGTTCCTCGTGCACTCGGGGTCAGTGAGCGGCCTCACCGTGGATGGAGATTCTCCGGTCGCTTTGTAAAGCATGTCACGTTCCGCTGTCGCCGCCGCTCTGATTAAATCTGGGTTTAATTGGATCAAATCTACTCGTGATGGAACGTTCTCCGTCGTGTTTAACCTGCAGTCCTCTCTCTCTAGTTGGGGGAGGATGGAGGAGGGAGGCTACGGGTGCTGAGTAAGACTTGGGGAATTACATGCTGCAGAGGAACAGCAGTGACGGAGGCAACACGGCTGTGGTTGTTGGAGCTGACGGATGGAGAACCCACCAGAACTCACGTTACAGATTGAACTCATCTCATTATCTTCAGCTTAATCCTCTAATAGTGTTACGGGGGGCGGGGTGAGGGTTTGGGGGGTTCAGACGCTGGCCAGATACACCCAGGACGGGGCGCCTGTCTATCTTTCAGCACATACACTACATAGGTGCAATTTAGAGCAGCCGATTCACCATAAATACATTTTTTTGGACAGTGGGAGGAATCCGGGGAACCTGGAGTAGGAAACCCATGCAGACACGGGGAGAACGTGGAAACTCAACCCAGATTGGAATTCGAACCCAGATCCCCAGCGCTGAGAGGAGAACGTGCGAACCACCACGCCACTGTTTAACACTAATTTAGTAAGAGTCATGGGGAGGACATGGGTGCCAATTGATCACTGGGCGCGTTTACTCTCACACACATGATATAGGGGCAATTAAGATAGGGGCAATTTGTGACCCAAAAGCTACATCCAAAGCAGGGTGCCAATCTATCGCTAGGCACACTCACCCACGAAGACACACACTATATAGGGGCAATTAGTAACGCCCTCCCTGTTCAAGACTAATTTTGTAAGAGTCACGGGGAGGGTTCCTTATGCCCATCAAGCCGAGACCGTTTCGGGCTCTTGGTTATGTACCAAGAGCAGGGTGCCAGTCTATCGCTGGGCACACTCACCCACAAAGACACACACACTATATAGGGGCAATTAGTAACGCCCTCCCAGTTGATGACTAATTTAGTAAGGGTGATGTGGGGGATTATAGGGAGGGTTCCTTATGTCTAATCAGCTGAGAATAGGAGATACACCCAGAGCAGGGTGCCAATCTATCACTGGGCACACTCACCCACAAAGACACACACACTATCTTGTGGCAATTAGTTATCTCCCCCTCCCAGTCACTCTGCTGCCCCTCTCAGAGTGCCGTTACCCACTGATTGTCAGAAGAGGGCAATACCCAGGAATCTGCCCACACCTGCTTGCTCCCTGCTGTGTAGCGTTGGAAGGAAATAGGAAGGAAAGGAATTGGGATGCTGATGTTGAGCATCTTTTATTTTTGTTGAAGTGGATATAAGCGGCTGATTAGGAAGCGGGTGGAGTTACATCCTGCGGGTGTAGCAACTCAGAGCGAGCAAATAATCCAACAGCACACACTCTGTTAACAAGGCGGTGCTAACAAGCGGCAAAATGTGCAGCATGGCATTATCCAGCAGGTCTGACATATGGCTCCCCACTGACCCATCACGCCACGAAGTACCGCTGTCCCCCGTTCCCCGCGTTCCCGGGAAAAAAAAGGGTCGACTGGCCACTGTGTCTTCTATTTCAGATGCAGAACATCCATCATGGCGAAGCAGTTAACCACATTGGACCTAATTAGTGAGTGGTGATCTAAGCATTTCGCAGCCGCTCGACATCGGGGGGCGTTTTCTTTTTATTTATGCTCGGGTTTGGAGGGCGTGCCAGGGCTCTGTCATCTGCCTATATCACTGGATCCATTATGTTTGCATGTCAAGCAGGGGTTCACCGTAGAGCGTTGCTATGGATGGATTGGTGCCCTCTCTTGGGTGTATAAGCCCAGTGCTTGAAATGCTCTGAATTGCCCCATATAGTGTGTGTGTGTAAGGAAGTGAGTACCCAACAATAGATTGGCACTCTGACCTGGGTGTATCTGCCAGTGACCAAAACGTTCTCCAGTTTCCTTCCACTGTCCAAAAACACGGATTTAAGGTGAACTGACTGCTCTGCCCATATATGGCCATATATATACAGTATATAGTGTGTGTGTGTGAGTGTGTGTTACTTGTTTAGCTCTAACTGTAGCTTACATTCTTTATTTCAAGCTTTGTTCTGTAACACTATCAGCACATAAGGTCAGTCTTATCTGCACTCTCAGCCGTGTGGACCTCGCCGCGGTCTTCAGAATAACTCACCCCTGCAGTCACTTTATCCAACCGAGTGCACAAAACAAACACCATAACGTCCAGAACAAAGCGAACACGGAGACGACTCCAACTGATCCCCGGAGAGCCGCGACTCCTCCAACATTGTTACTGAAGCTTTTCAGCAGAGGTGCTAAGTAACGAAGTAAATGTGCTTCGTTACTGTAATTAAGTACTTTTCGTTTAGCTATCTGTTCTTCACTGAGTCTTTCTGCCACTTAATTCTTTTTACTCACTACATTTCCAAAACTGCTTTCTTACTTTTTTTTTTGGACTACGCTTATGTATCGGTATATCGCTTTATATTGGGCGGCATGGTGGCTTAGTGGTTAGCATGTTCTCCTCTCAGCACTAGGGATTAGAATCCCAATCCGAGTGGAGTTTCCATGTTCTCCCTGTGTCTGTGTGGGTTTCCTCCGGGTTCTCTGGTTTCCTTCCACAGTCCAAAAAAACATGTATTTATGGTAAAGTGAATGCTCTAAATTGCCCCGACGAGACAAGACATGACACAACAAGATATGACACGACCCGATGAGACACGACATGACACAACGAGATATGACCCGACGGAACACATGACACAACGACAAGAACCGATGAGACACAACGCGACACGACACAGCCCTGCACCCGAACCCCCCCCCTCGCAACTGTAATAGTAGAATGAGACACGACATGACACGACGAGACACGATGAGACACGACATGACACAACGAGACACAACATGACACAACGAGACACGATGAGACACGACGAGACACGATGAGACACGACATGACACAACGAGACACGACACGACCCGATGAGACATGACATGACACAACGACACAGGACCCGACGAGACATGACACGACCCGACGAGACACAACGAGACACGACACAACCAGACGAGACACAACGAGACACGACACAACCCGACGAGACCCAACGAGACACGACACGACCCGACAAGACACGACATCACACATCAAGATTCGACACGACCCGATGAGACACGACACGACACGACCCGACGAGACACGACATGACACAACGAGACACGACCCGACGGAACACAAGACTCAACGACAAGAACCGACGAGACACGACATGTCACAATGAGACACGACGCGACACGACACAGCCCTGCACCCGAACCCCCCCCCTCGCAACTGTAATAGTGAAATGAGACACGACATGACACGACGAGACACAACATGACCCGCCGAGACACGATGAGACACAACGAGACTCGACACGACCCGACGAGATCCGACGAGACACAACAAGCTGATCAGATATCATCCACTGCCACCAAATGCCGCTCCTGCACCCAGCGCCTTTTGATTTAATGCTCAGATATCACACAGACCCCTGACTGTACAGCCTGGTTTATATGCTCTATATCTTTCCCATAACCCATACACAAAACAACCCCAACGCGGTGCAGAATTCACGCCCCGACTCCATTAAACAGTGTTTGCTGAAATCAATCCACCTGACAACAGCAAATAATCCAGAAGGCTGTTGGTCTGTCATTGTCTTTGCAGCTGTGGCAGCAGTTCGACCTGCAACTGATGGGGTGTAAAGTATGGCTCATGTCTCCGGGCCTTAATTTACTGTCACTCATCTACGTTATGAACAGAGGAGACATCAGTCACGTCTTCCTCTACTGTTACATCTTGGCCTCATATGTGTGGATGACGTAATGAGTCTGTAGTCTGTAATCTGTACACGACTTCCATCCATCCAATATCTTCCGCTTTATCCTCTATTAGGGTCGCGGTGGGGTTCCCCATGCCCATCCAGGGGAGAACGTTTCGGGCGCTGGGCAGATACACCCAGGACAGGACGCCAATCTATCACTGGGCACACACTCACTCACACAGACACACTCTATATGGGGCAATTTCATTCATTCATTATCTCCTGCTTTATCCTCTATTAGGGTCGTTGTGGGGTTCCCCCTGCCCATCCAGGGGAGAAAGTTTCGGGCGCTGGGCAGATACACGCCCAGGACGCCAATCTATCACTGGGCACACACTCACTCACACAGACACACTCTATATGGGGCAATTTGGAGAGTTCAATTGACCTTGATCCATGTTTTTGGACTGTGAGAGGAAACCGGAGAACCCGGAGGAAACCCACGCAGACAGAATCCCAATCTGGGTGGAGACAATTGAATTCTCCAAATTGCCCTATATACAGTGTGTCTGTGTGAGTGAGTGTGTGCCCAGTGATAGATTGGCGCCCTGTCCTGGGTGTATCTAAATTTTTTTGATAAGAATTTTTTTCTGGGTCGGTCATGTTTCTCAACTTTGTTAAACTTGTTTCGCAGATTCAAACCTCCGCCTCGTTCTGTTCAACCCGCTCATATTATTATTTGTATATATATATTTTTTTATTCATTCATTCATTATCTCCCGCTTTATCCTCTATTAGATCGTGGTGGGGTTCACCATTCCCATCCAGGGGAGAACGTCTTGGGCGCTGGACAGATAGACCCAGGACAGGGCGCCAATCCATCGCTGGGCACACACTCACTCACACAGACCATACCATATACTATATGGTATATGGGGCAATTTTTAGAATTCAATTGACTTGTTCCATGTTCTTTGGACTGTGGGAGGAAACCGGAGAACCCGGAGGAAACCCACGCAGACACGGGGGAACATGGAAACTCCACCCAGATGGGGATTCGAATCGGGAATCCCTAGCGCTGAGAGGAGAACATGCTAACCACTAAGCCACCGTGCCGCCCATATATATACTGTATATCTATATCAGGTGGCACTGACTAATGTCAATGACTAATAGAGACTCAATGACGTCCTTATATGTGCATTAGTAACCCCCCCCATTCCTAAAATTAAGTATTTGGACTAAGCGGAGGATAATGGGATGAGATTAAACCCCAATGAGCTGTTCGGTAATTTCCTGTAATCCTGCGATTTCCTTCCAGAAATAGAGAAACCAGCCACAGGGGTTTGGAGAAGGTCAGGCTTCGACATGCCATCGGGACGAAACCGGAATATTAATGTCGCCGTTAAATAATTTGCTGTTTGAATTACTCTGCGTGCACGTGTCCTCTGCCCTTGGTGGGGGTGGTGGATTTTTTGTTGCATTTTATTTATTTCGTTGGTTCTCAGCGTTTATTTCACCACGCCGCCTTTCTGTGATTGTGGCCCAGACGACGGCCCGAACCCCTGTTCCCTCCTGTCTTGAGCCTGAGTGGCAGCGGGAAAGGTCGCCAGGAAAGCAACACACACACAACGCGTCCCCAAGGATGAACCTCTCCTGCAGGGGGGGCTCAGCTCACCTCCTGCCCTACCCTGATAGCTCAGACGGGGCCATGTTTGAAGCGCTCGGCTGGGTGCCCTGGCACACGACGCACACCGTGCTTAGCTGGAGCTGCCAAGCTACCCCTCCACACACACACACACACACACACACACACACACCAGTTAAGTTTCTTGTTTCTCGCATTTGCATATGGAACAAACAGGAAGCGCTGCTCATTTGTATGCAAATGGCCGGGTCCCTAAGGCAGCACTTCGGAATTAAAAGTTTTACCGTCCTATTAATTCCAGATTACACTCCGGCTCAAGCGTGCCCCCGTATCTCGGCTAGGACAGGGCGAGGAGAACCCGCGTGGCAAATGGCGAGGGCGGAGGAGCGCGGGAGTCGCATCCCGGCCCGCTTTCGGTGCTCGGCGTCGTCCTCCGAGCGAGGAATGTGAACCAGTTCGCGGTGATTGATATTCTCCAGCGTTCCCAAGGACGTACGGCAAGACGTGGGCGCGTTGACGGACAGGTCGTTAGGGAGATACAAAGCGGTGAAGGTTGTTAGGTGGCTCATCACCGCCTCATCAGCATAGCCGTGATGCAGATGAAATATGCATGGGTACATGTGCTGCTAATTTGTCACTACAACGAGGCGTGGCGTGGCGTAAATAAGTGTTCAGCGGTGTGTCCGAAACGGCTCCGAGGCTTCGTGTCGGTTATTGCATGCGAGTTTAGAAGTGTAATTCAATTTCAATTAAAATACTCTGCATGCAGTGAAGTGGAATTATTTCTACTTGAATCCCATCCATCCATCCATCATCTCTACTAGGGTCGCGGCAGGGGGGGGGGGGGGTTCCACTGCCCATCCAGGGGAGAACGTTTCGGGCGCTGGGCAGATACACCCAGGACAGGGCGCCAATCTATCACTGGGCACACACTCACTCACACAGACACATGGAGCATTCATTTGACCTTGAGCCATGTTTTTGGACTGTGAAAGGAACCAGAGAACCTTGACGAAACCCATGTGGACACGGGGAGAACATGGAAATTCCACGCAGATTGGGAGTCGAACCGGGATTCCCTAGTGCTAAGCGGAGAACATGCTAACCACTAAGCCACCGTGCCGCCCTACTTGAATCCATACATCCATTATCTTCCGCTTTATCCTCACGTGGGGGTTCCCCATGCCCATCCAGGGGAGAATATATGGGTGCTGGGCAGATACACCCAGGACAGGGCGCCAATCTATCACTGGGCACGCACTCACTCACACAGACACACTTTATATAGGGCAATTTGGAGAATTCAATTGTCCTTGACCCATGTTTTTAGACTGTGGGAGAAAAAAAACACGCGGACACGGGGAGAACATGGAAACTACACCCAGATTGGGATTCAAACCTGGATTCTCTAGCGCTGAGAGGAGAACATGCTAACCAATAAGCCACCATGCCGACCCACTTGAATCCCATTTTTAGAAAATGGTATAAAACACAAGGATTCAAGGATTTAGAGACTTTATTGTCATATACACGACGTGTTTTTTTTTTTTTAAGTGAACGCTGATCACTAAGTAACAGGATTTCAGTTTCTCTATCAATTAAATACTACCATACCATAACATAGTTTATAATGAAGCAATAAGGTACAAGGGGATCTGGATTATTGTGAATAAATCGAGAGGTGTTATTAGGCACGCCGTATA
This sequence comes from Corydoras maculifer, assembly GCA_019802435.1. Taxonomy (NCBI): domain Eukaryota; kingdom Metazoa; phylum Chordata; class Actinopteri; order Siluriformes; family Callichthyidae; genus Corydoras; species Corydoras maculifer. The sequence continues at coordinate 141,576 of JAFMOD010000860.1, read as the reverse complement.
ATGGAGTACAGTTACACCTCTTAACCGTTATTTCTTCAATATAATACAAAACCGAGTGTATTCTTGCTTTTATAAAACACTTACGAACACACTATAAAAAAAACAAGGTTTGATTCAGAAATGCCTGTTTTAAAAGCTAAATTGTTCATAATCTGGTCTTCCGCAACATAATCTTGTCCGGTTTTTAAAGTGAACGCTGATCGCTGAGTAACAGGATTCAATTACAGAATGCATTTGATAAAAAAACATCAGAAAAGAGTGTATTGTATTTCAGGCATTAATACGAATGTGAAGCGTTCAGAGGTGTGTGTTATCGTCCATAATGTCACGGCTGACCAAACGGCTCAGCCTATCAGATTTAAGGACTGGAACTAACGCCACAATTCACTTCAGGTTGTGTATTATTGTGAATAAATCATGGGAAAGAGGCGTCGTGGTTATGAACACCAATCTGGGTCCTTCATTACGTTTTAATACTTTACGGTTGATAGAAACGGGGCTTGCTGAATGTGTGCTGGTGGAAGTGATGGCTGGAGCTCCAGCTTTTATAAAACCGATAGCTCCAAATCACGAGTAGCATAAAAAGATGTCGTGCGTAGGCGTATCCGACGTCGACGGAGCTGCATAATATCCGCACGCGCCGCGTTCTGTTCGTGAGCAAATCTCTACAGGCAATTTAATAAACCCAGGGCAGTGGAATGCATTCCAGCTCCAACACCTGCTCACAATATGGGCTAAAGCAAGCCGCCGTTGCCGCCAGTGGCAAACAGCTGTGACAAATGTAGCGCTTCATTGGTAGAGAATGCTAATACAAGGATCAACTCGCAGATAACAACGCCGCCTAATCTCCTAGACCAGGTGAGAGTCTGATTAAAAGGCCTGCTTTCTGAATGTGGCACCTGTCAGAAGCAAGGGGCTGCTGTGCACACTGATAAAGGATGCTGGGATACTTGAGCGGCACCTACATACTACTGACAATCTCCCCATCGCTGACGTCTCTAATCACACCCAGACTTCTGATTAATGTCAGCAGCCGACCGTACGCGCTCCTGTCAGCGTGGGTTCCCGCAGGAAGAGGGGATTCTTCGCCGGCCTTGAATCATCCGAGACGAAATTGGACGGCGTGACGGGGGCCGGGCGCTGACTCTGAAAAAGCAGGAATCATTAAATGTATGAAATATAGAACCTGCCATTTTTCATTCATTCGTTCGTTAATTAGCTTCTGCTTAATCCTCTACTAGGGTTATTGGTGGGGGGGGGGGTATCAAGTCCATCCAGGGGAGAATGTTTCGGGCGCTGAGAAGGCACACCCAGGACAGGGCGCCAATCTATTGGTGGGCACATGCTTACTCACACACACACAAACACATATTACATGGTGCAATTTAGAGCATTTAATTCACCTTGAATCGATGTTTTTGGACTGTGGGAGGAAACCGGAGAACCCGGAGGAAACCCACGTGGACACAGGGAGAACATGGAAACTCCTTACCACACCACATATACGATAATCTAATATCATCTTGAACTTAATCCTCTAGTAGAGTCAAGGAAGGTTCCGCATGCAAATACACCTAGGACAGAACGCCAATCCTTTGCTGGGCACACACTCACTCACACACACACACTCTATATGGGGCAATTTGAAGAATTCAATTGACCTTGATCCATGTTTTTGGACTGTGGGAGGAAACCGGAGAACCCGGAGGAAACCCCCGCAGACACGGGGAGAACATGGAAACTCCACCCAGATTGGGATTCGAACCAGGAACCCTACTGCTGAGAGGAGAACATGCAAACCATGCCCATCCATGCCCATCCAAGGGAGAACGTCTCAGGCGCCGGGCAGATACACCCAGGACAGGACGCCAATCTATCGCTGGGCACACACTCACTCAAACAAACACACTCTATATGGGGCAATTTGGAGAACTCAATTGACTTGATCCATGTTTTTAGACTGTGGGAGGAAACCAGAGAAACCGGAGGAAACCCACACGGATACAGGGAGTACATCGGAACCTGAACCTTTGCTCCCACCGTCTAAAAGCATGGATACAAGGTGAATTGGCTGCTCAAAATTGCCCCTAACTGAGATACAGCTGTATAGTGTGTGTCCAGTGATAGATTGGCATCCTGTCCTGGGTGTATCTGCCCAGCGCCCAAAACCCCCCCACGACCCTAATAGAGGATAAAGCGGAAGATGGAAATGATGGCAAGAACTGCTAAAACAGACAGACGACGTTGACGACCACAACACACGTCTTTCTTTTTAAGGTGAAAGCATTAAACCTTCTTACAAACGGACACTTTGAAGCATATTACATATCATCCAAAGCTCTATTTTATTTTAGATTTTCTTTGAGACTTTAGATGTTTATGGATTTAAAATCATTTGGTATTTGGAGAACGTGGTGGCACGGTGGCTTAGTGGTTAGTATGTTCTCCTCTCAGCTCTAGGGATTCCCGGTTCGAATCCTAATCTGGGTGGAGTTTCCATGTTCTCTCCGTGTCCGCGTAGGTTCCCTCCTTGTTCTCCGGTTTCCTCCCACAGTCCAAAAACATGGACCTAGGTCAATTGAGTTCTCCAAATTGCCCCATATAGAGTGTGTTTGTCTGTGTGAGTGAGTGAGTGAGTGTGTGCCCAGCGATAGCTTGGCGCCCTGTCCTAGGTGTATCTACCCAGCGCCCGAAACATTCTCCCTTGGATGGGCATGGGGACCCCCCCCCCCCCCCGTGACCCTAGTAGAGGATAAAGCGTTAGATAATAGATGGACAGTATTTGGAGAACGTGGTGGCTTAGTGGTTAGCATGTTCTCCTCTCAGCACTAGGGGATCCAGGTTCAAATCCCAGTTTCCATGTTCTCCCCGTGTCCGCGTGGGTTTCCTCCTTGTTCTCCAGTTTCCTCCCACAGTCCAAAAACACGGGTCAAGGTCAGTTGAATTATCCAAATTGCCCCATATAGTGTGTGTGTGTGTGTGTGTGTGTGTGAGTGAGTGTAATAGATTGGCTACCCAGCACACAAAACATTGGCATCAGGCAAGGGACGAAGCACAGGGAACCCCACCTCCCCCAGGTTCTCCGTTTTCTTCCCACATTCCAAAAACATGGATTCAAGATGGATTGAATGCTCTAAATTGCCCCATATAGAGTGTGACTGTGTAAGTGAGTGTGCCCAGCGATGGCTTGGCGCCCTGTCCTGGGTGTATCTGCCCAGCACATGAAACCCACATGGAAACTCCACCCAGATTGTGATTTGAACCAAGAATCCCTAGAGCTACGAGGAGAACATGCTAACCACCAATCTATAAAACCCAGTTTTTAAATATAATTACGTCGGTTTGAACCCCGACTTCATGCACTATACGCGTGTGATATATAGCAGAACCAAACTTTTTAGTATGAAGGACAGTTTGGCAACAAAAGCAGCTAAAATAGGGTAAACGAGGTTACGTTACATGGTACATAAACGACAATTAAGTCTTTGAGTAATAAGTTAAGACTGAATTAAGGTTGGGCAGCACGGTGGCTTAGTGGTTAACATGTTCTCCTCTCAGCTCTAGGGATTCCCGGTTCAAATCCCAATCCGTGTGGGTTTCCTCCGGGTTCTCTGGTTTCCTCCCACAGTCCAAAAACATGGATCAAGTCAATTGCGTTCTCCAAATTGCCCCATATAGAGTGTGTCTGTGTGAGTGAGTGAGTGTGTGCCCAGTGATAGATTGACACCCTGTCCTGGGTGTATCTGCCCAGTGCCCAAAACGTGGAGTTTCCATGTTCTCCCCGTGTCCGTGTGGGTTTCCTCCGGGTCTGTGGGTTGCCGTCATTCCATCCATCCATCCATTATCTTCCGCTTTATCCTTTATTAGGGTCGTGGGGGGTTCCCCATGCCCATCTAGGGGAGAATGTTTCGGGCGCTGTGCAAATACACCCAGGACAGGGCGCCAATCTATCACTGGACACACACTATACAGCTGTATCTCAGTTAGGGGCCATTTTGAGCAGCCAATTCACCTTGAATCCATGTTTTTAGTCGGTGGGAGGAAAGGTTCCAGGTTCCGATGTACTCCCTGTATCCGTGTGGGCTTCCTCCAGGTTCTCCGGTTTCCTTCCACAGTGCAAAAACATGGATCAAGGTCAATTGAATTCTCCAAATTGCCCCATATAGAGTGTGTCTGTGTGAGTGAGTGAGTGAGTGAGTGTGTTCCCAGTGATATATTGACGCCCTGTCCTGGGTGTATCTGCCCAGCGCCCAAAACGTGGAGTTTCCATGTTCTCCCCGTGTCCGTGTGGGTTTCCTCCGGGTCCGTGGGTTGCCGTCATTCCATCCATCCATCCATCCATCCATCCATCCATCCATCCATCCATTATCTTCCGCTTTATCCTCTACTAGGGTCGCGGTTCCTCATGCCCATCCAGGGGAGAACGTTTCGGGCGCTGGGCAGATACACCCAGGACAGGGTGCCAATCTATCACTGGACACACACTATACAGCTGTATCTCAGTTAGGGGCCATTTTGAGCAGCCAATTTACCTTGAATCCATGTTTTTAGTCGGTGGGAGGAAAGGTTCCAGGTTCTGATGTACTCCCTGTATCCGTGTGGGTTTCCTCCAGGTTCTCCGGTTTCCTTCCACAGTCCAAAAACATGGATCAAGGTCAGTTGAATTCTCCAAATTGCCCCATATATAGTGTGTTTGTGTGAGTGAGTGTGTCCTCAGCGATAAATGGCACCCTGTCCTGGGTGTATCTGCCCATTGGCCGAGGAACCCCCCCGCTACCCCAATAGAGGGTAAAGCGGAAGATAATGGATGGATGGATGAATTGAGGTTTGGATTGGCGCTGGAAAACCTTCCACGTCCCGGTGCGGTTGAACGTTTCAGTTGACCTAGCACTTCACAGTGTTAAAGGTGTTTAACCTTGAGGTTCTTTCGTCATTCATTCTTGGTTTGGTCAGCAATTAAACCTTTCAGGATGATTTTCTTGTCCTACGTTACACTTTAACAGCACGGTGGTGTGGTGCTTAACATGTTCTCCTCTCAGTGCTGGGGATCCGGGTTGGAATCCCGATCTGGGTGGAGTTTTCATGTTCTCCCCGTGTCCACGTGGGTTTCCTCCCATAGTCCAAAAACATGGATTCAAGAGGGAATTAAATACCCTATCTAAATTACCCCTATTTAGTGTGTTTATGAATGTTCTCTAATGATCAGAACCCCCACAGTGGAGGTATTAGGGTGGTGGATAATGCTCAGTACTGCAGTGATACTGACATGGTGGTGGTGTGTGAGTGTGTGTTGTGCTGGTACGAGTGGATCAGACACAGACAGAGAACACAACACCAATCAGAACATACACTCACCGGCCATTTTATTAGGTTCAGTTTCTCCACTAATCATATAGATGGACTTTGTAGTTCTCCAGTTCCATTCTGTAGTCCATCTGTTTCTCTACATACTTTGTTAGTGCGCTTTAGTATGTTCTCTGATGATGGAAGGTATTAGTGTGACCCACTGGGAGATAACAGTGGGATGGATGAGTCTCAGTACTGCAGTGATACTGACATGGTGGTGCTGTGTGAGTGTGTGTAAGTCTCTGTTTCTTTTTCTTCTGGGTTTCCCAACTTCCTCCCACAGTCCAAAAATCTGGATTCAAGGTGAATTGGCTACTCCTAATTGCCCTTATATACACTCTCTGGTCATTTTATCAGCTCCACCTTCTCAGTTCTACACTCACTGTGTGTGTTTTCAGTTCCACTGATCATATAGATGGATTTTGTAGTCCTACAGTAACGTTCTGTAGTCCATCTGTTTCTCTACATACTTTGTTAGTGCACTTTAGTATGTTCTCTGATCTGTTCGGGGTGGATGAGTACTGCTGTGATACTGACATGGTGGTGGTGTGTGAGTGTGTGTGTTGTGCTGGTACGAGTGGATCAGACACAGAACACCAATCAGAACATACAGGTGTCTGATCCACTCGTACCATCATCCACCACCCTAATAATACCTGCTCTGTGGGGTCCTGATCCTCGGAGAACATACTAAGAACAGAACTGAGTGTCCTTCTTATGACCTTCATGTGTGGGTGTTCTCCGGTGTTCTCTCACAGTCCAAATATATAGATTCAAGGTGTATTGGCTGCTCTAAATTGCCTCTATATAGTATGTGGAATAATTTATCTGTGGGCGATTAAGTGCGTGTTCAAATATGTAGATTCAAGGTGAATTGGCTGCTCTAAATTGCCCCTGTATAGTATGTGGAGCAATTTATCTGTGGATGAGTAAGTGCATGTTCAAATATGTAGATTCAAGGTGAATTGGCTGCTTCAAATTGCTCCTATATAGTTTTTAGGGCAATTTATCTGTGAGCGAGTAAGTGCGTGTTCAAATTCATAGATTCAAGGTGAATTGGCTGCTCTAAATTGTCCCTATATAGTATGTGGGGCAATTTATCTGTGATTGAGTAAGTGCGTGTTCAAATACATAGATTCAAGGTGAATTGTCTGCTCTAAATTGCCACAATATAGTATATGGAGCAATTGATCTGTGAGCAACTAAGTGCGTGTTTAAATATAGATTCAAGGTGAATTGGTTGCTCTAAATTGCCCCTATATAGTATGTGGGGCAATTTATCTGTGAGCGAGTAAGTGCGTGTTCAAATACATATATTCAAGGCGAATTGACTGCTCTAAATTACCCCTATATGGTATGTGGGGCAATTTTCTGTGAGCAACTAATTGCGTGTTTAAATATAGATTCAAGGTGAATTGGTTGCTCTAAATTGCCCCTATATAGTATGTGGGGCAATTTATCTGTGAGCGAGTAAGTGCGTGTTCAAATACATAGATTCAAAGTGAATTGGCTGCTCTTAATTTACCCTATATAGTATATGGGGCAATTTATCTGTGAGCGAGTAAGTGCGTGTTCAAATACATAGATTCAATGTGAATTGGCTGCTCTAAATTGCCCCTATATAGTATATGGGGCAATTTATCTGTGAGCGAGTAAGTGCGTGTTCAAATACATAGATTCAAGGGGAATTGACTGCTCTAAATTGCCCCTATTTAGTATATGGGGCAATTTATCTTTGATACTCGCGTAAATGCGTGTTCAAATACATAGATTCAAGGTGAATTGACTGTTCTAAATTGCCCCTATATAGTATGTGGGGCAATTTATCTGTGAGTAAGTGCGTGTTCAAATACATAGATTCAAGGTGAATTGTCTGCTCTAAATTGCCCCTATATAGTATGTTGGGCAATTTATCTGTGAGAAACTAAGTGCGTGTTTAAATATAGATTCAAAGTGAATTGGCTGCTCTAAATTGCCCCTATATGGTATGTGGGGCAATTTATCAGTGAGCGAGAAAGTGCGTGCACAGCAATGGATGAACTCCCTGTTTTTGGTGTTCCTGCCCAGCGCCCGAAACGTTCTCCATGGGTTACTCCCCTTCAATGAGATAAGAATTTCCTCAAGCTTTTATGTTAAGTTTGCATTTAAGGTAACAACCAAATTGGTCTGAAGGTTTGAGACCAAAAATAAGTAATAATGGACCGAAAACGCCACAGAGACACAAGAGACGCCAAACGATGTGACCATGAATCTCACATACCGGCAGTTTGTGGAATATTGCTGTTGCTCGTTCCATCCCTCACCTGCTTATGTCTCATTCAGGTCCTCTGCCAAACGCTTTTCGCTGTTAGTGCCGAACGGAGCAGAATGAAATTATCGCTGGCTCCACTTCTTCTCCTTAAATAGCCCGAGCCCCGGGGTACTGTTGCTATACTAATAAAAAACAGCATCGTGCTGCTGAGAGCGTTTTCTGTTGGAGATGGTGTTTGAAAGGTGCTCTTTCAGGATTTCACCCTGTAGAACGTCAGCTTCGTCTCTCAAAGACGTGGTAACTATGGCTCCCGCCAAGGGGGGCAGCAGCGTGTTCGTTTTGAAACAGCATTGCAACAGCTACTGTTATAGCTCAAAAACAACGTACTGTATTCCCTTTTGAACAATGGTTGCCCCAGCTAATTTACTCACTCATAAACAATGGTTGCCACAACTACTGTAATCCCTCTGAATAATAATTGCCATGGCTACTGTGGAGATCGGCACGGTGGCTTAGTGGTTAGCATGTTTGTCTCTTAGCGCTGGGTTCGAATCCCAATCTGGGTGCATGTTCTCCCTGTGTCCCCGTGGGTTTCCTTCGGGTTCTCCGATTTCCTCCCACAGTCCAAACACATGGATCAAGGTCAATTGAATTCTCCAAGTTGCCCCATATAGAGTGTGTTTGTGTGTATCTGTGTCAGTGGTTGCCGTGGCTACAGCTTGTGGAAATATAAATCCAGTGGACTGGATTTGGTGTACGTCGCCGTCTTTGCTTTGGACGGTTGCTCTGCTAAATGTTGCCAGGCAAATGCTTGATAGAAATTGTTGCCACAATATCTAGTACCCCTTGTCTACTATTGTCAACAGTTGCCAGAACTACTGTAATTGCTCATGAACAACGGTTGCCACACTAGTGTAATCGCTCTAATCTAGTACCCCTTGTCTACTATTGTCAACAGTTGCCAGAACTACTGTAATTGCTCATGAACAACGGTTGCCACACTAGTGTAATCGCTCTAAACACTGGTTGCCACCACTACTGTAACCGCTCACAAACAAATGTTGCCACACTACTGTAATCCCACTTGAACAACGGTTGCCACCTCTACTGTATTGTAACAATGGTTGCGCCAGCTACCATCTCTTGGGCAAAACAGTTGGTACGACTACTATAATACCTTTTGAACAATGGATGCCATGGCTACTGTAATCCCTTTTGAACAATGGTTGCCCCAGCTACTGTACTTGCTCATAAACAATGGTTGCCACAACTACTGTAATCCCTCATAATAAAAAAATGCCTCAACTACTGTAATCCCTCATGAATAACAGTTGCCACTCCACTGTAATCCCTTATGGACAATGGTTGCCACAACTACTGTTTTCATTTTCTTATTAAGTAATTGCTTTTAAATGTATGTTGCGTGTGTCTGTATGTTTAAATGCGTTTTTAAAGTCAATTCTTTTCAAATATATTTACTTAGTTTGTATTCTATGCGGGCGGCACAGTGGCTTAGTGGTTAGCATGTTCTCCTCTCAGCACTAGGGATTCCCGGTTCAAATCTCTCAATCTGGGTGGAGTTTCCATGTTCTCACCCTGTCCGCATGGGTTTCCTCCGGGTTCTCCGGTTTCCTCCCACAGTCCAAAGACATGGATCACGTCAATTGAATGCTCCAAATTGCCCCATATAGAGTGTGTCTGTGTGAATGAGTGTGTGCCCAGCGATAGATTGGCACCCTGTCCTGGGTGTATCTGCCCAACGCCCGAAACGTTCTCCCCTGGATGGGCATGGGGAACCCTAATATAGGATAAACCGGAAAATAATGGATGGATGAATGGATGTATTCTATGAAAGTGAATCTGAACTTGACCATGAATGATCATGAGAACATGTGGGTCCCGGGAGAACCCCTGGTTTAGAGAACAATGACGCAGACGCAACTATGCGGCCGATTCCGACTGGCACCTGAACGTGCAGCGTTTAATTTATTCAAACGCAGTGTGCGTGAAGAACCGGCGGCTCTCTGGTAAATGTCACTGTTGTTTGTCTTTCGGTCGAGGACGTGCAGTTAATTGGATCCGATGAATCGGATTTGTTTCTCGCGAGTGAGTGAGACGTCAGAACAGAACTGCGCAGTGGCCCACAATATTGCGGGCTTCGTCTAGTAATGATTAAATTAGCCGGGCCGGGCCGGGCCATCGCTCCAGTTTCACGCATGGCTTCGGGACGGAATACGGCGGATATCAAAACTCAGAGAAAGAAGTAGAAACCAAACACAAATAAAAACCCGCTGACAAGCAGGCCAACCGTGGAGTGTAATCAAGCTCCTTGGCAAATCCCAAGTGCGGAGCAGTCATGCGGGAGGGGGTGGCAACCGAGAAACTCGATGTACGTTAATGCATAGAAGAAACAAAGGAGTGCTTTCATTATTCCTCCAATAGACGAAGCGCAGGATTTCTTTAGTGTTTATTTATCCATTATTTTCCACTTAATCCTTTACTAGTGGTGGGGGGGGGGGGTCCTATGCCCATCCCCATCCAGGTGAGAATGTATCCTGCGCTGGGCAGATACACCCAGGACAGGTCACCAATCTATCACTGAGGCATACCTCTTTCCCGTGATTTATTCACAATAATACATACCCTCGAGTGTCTTATTGCTTTTTTAAAATGTTTATTAACACAATATAATAAAACAAAACAAGGTTTGATTTATAAATGTGTTTATTAAAAGCAAAATGAACTTATTTTTAATAAAATAAATAAAATAATAAATAAGTAATTATATTCATTATTTAAATAAATGTGTTAAAATGTATTATTTGTAATATTTATTTAAATAAGTATGTAAAAATAAATATTTTTATATTTAATAAATAAAATTAAATTATTTTTCTGGGTGGAGTTTCCATGTTCTCCCCATGTCCGGGTTCTCCGGTTTTCTCCCACAGTCCAAAAACATGGATCAAGTCAATTGAGTTCTCCAAATTGCCCCATATAGAGTGTGTATGTGTCTGTGTGAGTGAGTTTGTGCCCAGAGATAGATTGGCGCCCTGTCCTGGGTGTATCTGCCCAGCGCCCAAAATGTTCTCCCCTGGATGGGTATGGGGAACCCCCGCGACCCTAATAGAGGATAAAGTGGAAGATAATGAATGAATGAATGAATGAATAAATTATTTTTAATAATCTCGTCTTCCGCACTGTAATCTAGTCCGTTGTGTGAAAGCTGATCGCTGAGTAACAGGATTCTGGCTTCCCGAAAAATCCTACAATGCCATCTAGTGACCCGAGTACAGTTACACGTTTTTTCACAATAATACACAATACCTTGAGTGTCTTATTGCTTTCATAAAATGTTTACACACTATAATAAAAAAACAAGGCTTGATATATAAATGTGTTTATTGAAAGCAAAATTGTTAATAATCTGGTCTTCCGTGCTGTAATCTAGTTCGGTTTTTAAAGTGAATGCTTATTACGGATTAACAGGTTTCCATTTTCGCTCATGATCAAATACTCCTATCTAGTGGCCAAATTACTGAATGCAATTTAAAAACAATATCGGAAAAATAATGTATTGTATGTCACGCATTGATATGAATGTGAAGTGCTCAGATGTATGTTATTGTCAAATTGAAAGAATGGAACTAACCATTTTGTGATAAGCTTTATAAGTGTTTATAAAATTTTTGTGAATATATCATGGGAAAGTGGTCTAACAGTAAGGTGTATAAAAATACACAACCTTGAGTGTCTTATTGCCTTCATAAAATGTTTACAAACACACTATAATAAAAAACAAGGTTTGATTTATTAATGTGTTTATTGAAAGCAAAATTGTTAATAATCTGGTCTTCCACGATGTAATCCAGTCCGGTTTTTAAAGTGAACGCTAATCGCTAAGTAACAGGATTTGAACAATCCGACAATCTGACATTACAGAACGCAATTAATAAAAAACATCGGAAAAATAATGTATTGTGATGTATTGCATATATACGAATGTGAAGCACTCAGAGTGTGTGTTATTGTCAATAATGTCACAGCTGGATAAATGGCTCAGTCAATCAGATTTAAGAACCAGATTCACCTCTTTTTTATATTGTTCGTAACTATTTCTTTGACACTAATCGCAGCGTTGGAATCTGTAATCGGCTCATGTAAGTGTCCTAAGTGTCGTCCTCAACCCGTCCTTATGTCCTCCCTCTTTTTCAGTCTTCCGTTCTCTCGCCTGGTGGCTTCCTTCTCGCAAAATAGAAATCTCTTCTCTTCTCTGCACAACAAAACAATTCAAACCAGCGTAATCGTGCTTCTCTAATGTTCTCTCCCAAACGTTCTGCCTGGCTTGTCCTTCTAATGAACTCCTTGTTCATAACGTAGGTGTACACAGCTGGGGAGAACATATCCATCCCGACCAAAGGCTGTGATTAAAGCTGAAGGTGGCATTACAAAGTACTAATCAATTTATGTGGAAGCAGATGTGATGTGGAGGAACATAACCGAGCTCTGCACCAACATTCCTGCACAGAACACACCCAGTTGCATTCTGATTTTTGGTTATAATTTAACGATGGTGCCCAGCGATGGATTGGCGCCCTGTCCTGGGTCTATCTGCCCAGCACACGAAAAGTTCTCCCCTGGATGGGCATGGGAAACCCCAACGCAACCCTAATAGAGGACAAAGCGGGAGATAATGAATGAATGAATGAATTAATTTAACGATGGGGAGGGGGGGCTTTCTTTTTTTATATTTATATTTATATTTATATTATTTCACGTGTGTGAGTGCATTCTTGACAGAGACAATGGTTGCCACAATTTCTAAACTCCCACCAAAACAACAAAAAAACATCTATTGTAAACAACAGTTGCCATGACCACTGTAATCCCTTTTAAACAATGGTTGCCACAACTAGTGTAATCCCTCATGAACAATGGTTGTGACATCTGAAAAAAATATCTCGTTCCCAGCAGTTGCCACAACCAGTGTAATCCCTCATGAACAATGGTTGCGACAACAAAAAAAAAATCTGTTGTACACAACAGTTGCCATGTCTACTGTAATCCCTTTTAAAATAATGTTGCCATGGCTTCTGTAATCCCTTTTAAACAATGGTTGCCACAAACAGTGTAATCTGCTATGAACAATGGTTGCGACAACTAATAAAATTCTATTGTAAACAGCAGTTGCCACGACTACTGTAATCCCTTTTAAAATATGGTTGCTATGGCTTCTGTAATGCCCTTTATACAATGGTTGCCATGGTTGGTTAACTACTAAATCCCTCATGAACAATGGTTGTGACAACAAAAAAAAAATCTATTGTAAACAGCAGTTGCAACGACTTTAAAATATGGTTGCTATGGCTGGTTATATGGTTGGTTAAAATATGGTTGCTATGGCTTCTGTAATGCCTATTATACAATGGCTGCCATAACTAGTGTAATTCCTCATGAACAATGGTTGCAACAACTAAAAAATATCTATTGTAAACAGCAGTTGCCACGACTACTGTAATCCCTATTAAAATATGGTTACGATGGCTTCTGTAATGCCTATTATGTAATGGTTGCCACAACTACTGTAATTCCTCATGAACAATGGTTGTGACAACAAAAATTCTATTTTAAACAACAGTTGCCACAACATCTTGTAATCCCTTTTAAAATATGGTTGCCATGGCTTTTGTAATCACTTTTAAACAATGGTTGCCATAACTAGTGTAATTCCTCATGAACAATGGTTGCGACAACAAAAAAATCTATTGTAAACAACAGTTACCACGACTACTGTAATTCCTTTTAAAATATGGTTGTCATGGCTTTTGTAATCCCTTTTAAACAATGGTTGCCAAAACTAGTGTAATCCCTAATAAACAATGGTTGCGACAACTAAAAAAATATGTATTTTAAACAACATCTACCACAACATCTGTAAACCCTTTTGAGTAATGCTCACCACGCTAATAATCCCTCTTAAACAATGGTAGTAACAGCTACAGGAATCCCTCACAAACAACGGTTGCCTCCACTACTAAAATTCCAAGCATAATCGTTAATAAACCGGGTTTCACTCGCTGAGTAACAGGATTCCGGCTTCTCTAACAATCAAATTCCGCCATCTAGTGGCATGGTGGTGTAGTGGTAAGCACATCCGCCTCTCTGTGCTAGGGATTCAGGTTAAATCCCAATTACAGTGGAGTTTCCACGTTCTCCCCGTGTCCACATAGGTTCTCCGGGGTTCTCCAGTTTCCTCCCTTAGTCCAATAACATTAATTTAAGGTAAATCGACTTCTCTGAATTGCCCCATATAAATTGTCCCTATGTAGTGTGTCTGTGTGGGTGAGGGATTGGTGTTCTGTCCTGGTGTATCTGCCCAGTTCCCGAAATGTTTTCCCTTTGATGGGCATGGGGAACCCCGCCCAACCCTAGTAGAGTATAAAGCTGAAGATAATGATATGAGATAAAATAAAATAATTTATTCGTTCTGCATGTATAGACTTCATATACCATCCAGAGGCTTTAAACACACACACACACACACACACACACACACACACACACACACACACACACCCTTGAAGCCAGGTCAGATACACGTCTTTATTACTTGGCGGTTAAAAAGCACTCCAGTGTAAGTGGCTTATTGATTTTCCAACTGCTTTTTTATGAGCTTGATATCTTTTTAAACCGAGGCGAGAAATTAGCAAGTTAAAAATCATTTACACTCGAGATTACTATTTTTTCCAAACAGACACACACACATACAAACAAATGAGAAACGATGCGACTTCAACGTCCACCTGGTTGGAATACTCAGCAAGCATGTCCTTAATCCATCCATCCATTATCTTCCGCTTTATCCTCTATTAGGGTTGCTGTGGGGTTCCCCATGCCCATCCAGGGGAGAACGTTTCGGGCGCTGGGCAGATAGACCCAGGACAGGACGCCAATCTATTGCTGGGCACACACTCATTCACACAAACACACTCTATATGGGGCAATTTGGAGAATTCAATTGATCTTGATCCATGTTTTTGGACTGTGGGAGGAAACCGGAGAACCTGGAGAAAACCCACGCGGACACTGGGAGAACATGGAAACTCCACCCAGATTGGGATTCGAACTGGGAATCCCTAGCACTGAGAGGAGAACATGCTAACCACTAAGCCACCATGTTTATTGATAATCCATCCATCCATCTCTTATCTTCCACTTTATTCTTTATAAGGGTCCTGGGGGGGGCAATTTGGTGCAATTTGGAGAATTCATTTGACCTTGATTCTTGTTTTCGGACTGTTGGAGGAAACCAGAGAACCCGGAGGAAACCCACGCGGACACGGGAAGACCATCGCGATTCGTACCTGGCTCCCCAGAGCTGAGAGAACGTTTCCGGCACTGGGCAAATAGTGCCACCCACAGCTTTGGAGTACATGTTATGCGTATGTCATAGTGGCTGTTAAAAATAGGAACAATATATACACATTAATCTGTACTCTTATGGATGTAACGATGTATCGAATATCGAATCGTCGGCGGTGTAATTGATGCAGTGATTCGTATCGATTAATACACACGTTTAATACTTATAATTATATTTTTCGACCATTCAGAATGTATTCTAGAATTCAGCAGTCTATTTTCATGTGCGATGAGTCTGTAGCTTGTAGTTGGATGTGCATGTAGTTATCAGTGTATCTGCTTATTTGGAATGATTACTGTGTACATAATAAATGCAAAGCCTTGGTGTCTACACACAGATTCGGTCTTTCTCACCTCTGATGATAAACAAAGCTAATTAAATTTCTCCAGCAAGCTAATTGCTGTTGTTTTAATTTCCATAATGACGCTGTCAGTTAAAACATATTTCATCCTCAGTGTTGTTGCTCATTTTCTCCTTGTTAGATAAAAGTGCACCCAGTCTGGGTTTCTGATGGCGTCTGATGTACCTGCGTTATTAACTCGGCTGTTTGTTTCCTCTTAATCGCTCTTTTTAATTTGTGAAACAGGGACTCAGTGGGTAGCACGGTCGCTTCATGACATTACGGCTGTGGGGTTTGGTTCCCAGGCAGAGTGAAGACGAGTTCGTGTCTCTCGCGTCAGACTGGGTTCTCCTTTGAGAGCCTAGGTTTTTTCCCAAAAGTCTAGAAAGCTGCCACTGGGTAAATGTGAGATACAAATTTGCTTTGAGGTGGGAAAGGATGTGTGTGTGTGTAAGGAAGCGTGTGTGAGTGTGTGTGTGTGTGTATGGAAGTGTGCGCATGTGTGTGTATAAGGAAGAGAGAGAGCAAAAAGAAGATAGAGTACCGGGTAACATTGTGAGAACTTAATCGTATTTAATTAAATTAATAAATTTATATATATATATATATATATATATATATATATATATATATATATATATATATATATATATATATCCCCCCCCCCCCCCCCCCCCCCCCCCCCCCCCCCCCCCCCCCCCCCCCCCCCCCCCCCCCCCCCCCCCCCCCCCCCCCCCCCCCCCCCCCCCCCCCCCCCATGGATCAGGGTCAACTGAATTCTCCAAATTGCCCCATATAGAGTGTGTCTTGGTGTGTGTGTCTGTCTGTGTGAGTGAGGGAGTGCCCAGCGATAGATTGGCCCGAAACTTTCTCCCCTGGATAGGCATGGGGGGAACCCCCCGGGACCCTAGTACAGGATACAGTGGAACATAATGAATGGATGTAATGTATATGTGTGTGTGTACATTACATGTGTATATACTGAATTTAAAATAATGTTCTACCATGTTCTTATGTTTCTTTTCCGGTGAGAGCATAAGAACTGAACTCAGGATTCGAACCTAACGCCCAGCAGACATGCTGACTTCTATTTCGTCCTTTATATATATATATATATATATATATATATATATATATTCATTCATTCATTCATTTTCTCCCGCTTTATCCTCTATTAGGTCGCTGTGGGGTTCCCCATGCCCATTCAGTGGAGAACGTCTCGGGCGCTGGGGAGATAGACCCAGGACAGGGTGCCAATCCATCGCTGGGCACACACTCACTCACACAGACACACTCTATATGGGGCAATTTTGAGAATTCAATTAACTTATTCCATGTTCTCCCCGTGTCTGCGTGGGTTTACTCCGGTTTCCTCCCACAGGACATACTTAGTTGTATTCTCTAAGATGTCATGATGCTCAGCACGTCTGCCTTCCAGACCTGGGGTTTCAGGTTCGAATCCTGATGCTGCTGGAGTTCTCATATTCTCACCAGCAAAGAAATGTGAGAACGTAGTAGAACATATTCTTAAATCATGTACCATTAATGGAAATATACGGATTAATATGAACAGCGAGCCATCTCCCCATGAGTACCAAGCCGGTATCCCGTTGCTTAGCAACCAATACTCACTTTCAAAACCGGGCTGGGTGACGTCTCAGAGCTGCCGCGGAGTGAGAAGCGAAATTAGTACTCCTTCCTTCATGCTTGTAGCGCCACCTTCATCATAGAACATTAAGGAGGAGGTATTAGTGTGGTGGATGATGCTCAGTACTACAGTGACACTGACATGGTGGTGGTGTGTGAGTGTGTGTTGTGCTGGTACGAGTGGATCAGACACAGACAAAGAACAGAACACCAATCAGAACATACACTCAGCGGCCATTTTATTAGGTACAGTTTCTACACTAATCATATAGATGGACTTTGTAGTTCTACAGTTCCATTCTGTAGTCCATCCATTTCTCTAAATACTTTGTCCACTTTAGTATGTTCTCCAATCTGTTTGGCGGTTTTAGGGTGGTGGGGGATTCTCAGTCAATCTATCACTGGGCACACACTCACTCACACAAACACACTCTATATGGGGCAATTTGGAGAAATCAGTTGTCCTTAATCCATGTTTTCAGACTGTAGGAGGAAACTGGAGAACCCGGAGGAAACCCCCGTGGAAACTCCACCCAGATTGGGATTCGAACCTGGATCCCTAGCACTGAGAGGAGAACGTGCTAAGCACTAAACCATCATGCCACCCTATATATATATTCAACCATCCATTATCTTCCGCTTTAGCCTATATTAGAGTTATTGGGTGTAATTCCCCATACCCATCCAGGGGAGAACGTTTCGGGCGTTGTGCAGATACACCCAGACAGGGAGCCAACCCATCACTGGTCACACACTCACTCACACAGACACACTCTATATGGGGTAATTTGGAGAATTCAATTGACCTTGATTCATGTTTTTGGACTGTGGGAGGAAAGCGGACAACCCGGAGGAAACCCATGCAGACACAGGGAGAAGTTTATTAAAAGAATAAATAAATACATGGGCGGGCACGGTGGCTTAGTAGTTAGCATGTTCTCCTCTCAGAGCTAGGGATTCCAGGTTCGAATCCCAATATGGGAGGCGTTTCAATGTTCTCCCTGTGTCCACGTGGGTTTCCTCCGGGTTCTCCCGTTTCCTCCCACAGTCCAAAATCATTGATCAAGGTCAATTGAGTTTTCTAAATTGCCCCATATAGAGTGTGTCTGTGTGAGTGAGTGTGTGCCCAGCGATAGAATGGCGTCCTGAACTGGGTGTATCTGCCCAGCGCCCGAAACGGTCTCCCCTGAACCTCCCCGCAACCCTAGTAGAGGATAAAAAGGAAGATAATGGATGGATATTTTCTCCTCTCAGTGAACATGCCAAGCACTAACCCATCATGCCACCCTATATATATATATATATATATATATATATATATATATATATATATATATATATGTATATATATATATATACACTCACGGGCCACTTTATTAGGTACACCTTTCTAGTAACGGGTTGGACCCCCTTTTGCCTTCCGAACTGCCTCAATTCTTCGTGGCATAGATTCAACAAGGTGCTGGAAGCATTCCTCAGAGAGTTTGGTCCATATTGACATGATGGCATCAGTTTCTGAAATACTCAGAACAGCCCTTCTGGCACCAACAACCATGCCACATTCAAAGGCACTCAAATCACCTTTCTTCCCCATACTGATGCTCGGTTTGAACTGCAGGAGATTGTCTTGACCATGTCTACATGCCTAAATGCACTGAGTTGCCGCCATGTGATTGGCTGATTGGAAATTAAGTGTTAACGAGCAGTTGGACAGGTGTACCTAATAAAGTGGCCGGTGAGTGTATATATATATATATATATGTATATATATACTGTATATAAATTAGTATAAATTAGACATTGAATGCAGAACCCATTAGGTGGCTGTTAAGTGGTTTATTTAATCCAGGGATGTTTTCCTCTAGTTGTTACTTCAGTCAGGTTCATTTCAGTGGCATGAAAAAGCACCTCCGTTTTCTTTTTGTATGACAAAGCGTGAACATCCACGAGCGAAGTAACAAATTGAGCGCGAAAACAACGAGAGTGAACAATGTGCTGTAATTACGGAGAATAATTATGGCCCTAATCCAGTGAATAAGTGCCGAACAATTAGCGTGGAACGCTGAACGTCTGCCTGGGGGTTCGTGCTGCTGTGAGGTGGGTCATGACAGGTGGCTGGTGCGACGTGACTGTCATTAGCGCGCTGGGTGGGAGTGAGGCGGATGACTGACGAATCACACGTCGTTTCGTCGCAGCGTGAAATCACTGCGCAGGTTACATTCTCACACCGGTGGAACGGGGTCTGAGGTTAGAAATGTACTCTTCATGATGAGAACCGTGGGGTTCTGGGAGTATGTATAAAATTAATACCATGTCGCGCGAACACAATGATGCATTAACGACTTACCGGCACGGTGGTGTAGAGGTTAGCACTCTCAGCGCTGGGGATCCGGGTTTGAATCCCGATCTGGGTGGAGTGTCCATGTTCTCCCCGTGTCACATACTACACTCAATGACCATTATAGGTGTTACGACCCCTCTAATTGGTCTAGGGAAAACAGGGGGTCAGTAACAGGTTTTAAGTGTGACGTGTGTGTGGTTATTTGCACAGAGTTGTCAATATTTGTACCTTTTAATGGCTCTCAATTATCTCATACAACGAAAGTATTAACATAAAATAGGCCAGATGAACATATGAACTATCACATGTTGGACCCTGGACTATGGGTAGCGCCAAAGAAAAGAAAATTACAAAACATAACATCCATCCAGGGCAGCACGGTGGCTTAATGGTTAGCATGTTCTCCTCTCAGCATTAGGGATTCCCGGTTCGAGTTTCCATGTTCTCCCCGTGTCCGCGTGGGTTTCCTCCGGGTTCTCCGTTTACCTTCCACAGTCCAAAAACATGGATTAAGTAAATTGAATTCTCCAAATTGCCCCATATAGAGTGTGTGTGTGTGAGTGAGTGTGTGCCCAGCAATGGATTGGCGCCCTGTTCTGGGTCTATCTGCCCAGCGCCCGAGACATTCTCCCCTGGATGGGCATGGGGAACCCCACCGCGACCCTAATAGAGGATAAAGCGGTAGATAATGAATGAATGAATTCATCAAACCTGAATGTTATTTGATGCTGCGCCCCTCCCCCCTTTTTTTAGTCATTTATTTTTTACAATAGATGTTTGGTAGTAGTTTCTTAAAACTGTTTAGTGATTCTGCCTTATGGACAGAGTTGGGAAGATGGTTTCACCATTTTGCAGTGGTGAACGCCACGGAGTGAGAATGAGCTCCTCAGTGAGGTGGAACCACCAGGCGGCGATCATCACTGGAGCGAAGTGAACGAGTCGGAGTGTATTTTATAAAGATAGAGTGAAGGTAGGAGGGGGGCAGATCCAGAAATGGTTCTGTAGGTCAGAGTCAGTGACTTGTACTGAATGCAGCAGCTACAAGGAGCCAATGGATGGACATGAGTTTTTGGGTGGTTAAACACAAGTCAGGCTGCAGAGGTTTGAATAAGTTATAGAGGTCTTATTGTGGAAGCTGGGATACCGGCAAGTATCGCATTACAATAATCAAGCCGGGATAGGACTAGGGCTTGAACAAGCAGTTGGTACGTGGTACGCTCTGGGATTGGTGCGATCCGAAAAAGGCGTGGTCCAGTGTCATCCGATTGACGTCCAGGTGAACCTGCAACAATGACACACTGGAGACGCCTTCCATGTGACAGACACCGCAACTCAAAACATAGAACATGTAACAGGTATTTAGGTACAGCTCATTGTTTCTCCACTGATCATATAGATGGACCTTGTAGTTCTACGATAACAATTTGTAGTCCGTCTGCTTCCCTATGTACTATGTTAGTCCTCTTTAGTATGTTCTCCGATGATCAGGATCCCCACAGAGCAGGTATTCTTAGGGTGGTGGCTGATGGTACGAGTGAATACACCACCCTAATACCTCCCAACAGAACAGAGAACATACTAAAGCGGACTAACAAAGTATGTAGAGAACGACATGGAAGAAGTGGAACTACAAAATCCATCTACAGCACTGAGGAGGTGGAGCTAATAAAATGGCCGGTGAGTTTATGTTCTAATTGGTGTTCTGTTCTCTGTCTGTGTCTGATCCACTCATACCAGCACAACATGCACTCACACACCACCACCATGTCAGTATCACTGCAGCACTGAGCATTATCCACCACCCTAATACCATCGAACAGATTGGAGAACAAAGTCCATATATAAACACACCGTGAGTGTAGAACCAAGGATGTGGACGTAATAAAACGGTCGGTGAGTGTATATGGGGCAATTTGGAGCCACTCCACCTTGAATCCATGTTCCTGGACTGTGGAAGGAAACCCATGTGGTCACGGGGAGAACATGGAAACTCCACCCAGATCGGCATTGGAACCTCTACCCCGCCGTTCCACCCCTCATTTTATCTCTTAGTAACTAATACGCTTTAGTAATGGATCGAGGGCAATCTGCCTTTACATCCAATGGGGCATTTGATTAAAAAGTGTCACTGTAACATTTGAATATCAAAACTATAATCTTGCATTTAGTAACGTTCTAGAAAACGGAGCCCATTAAGCCGACTCCCATTCCACACACTGTATATACATTTCCAGCATATTCTAATAATTAAGAAGTAATGATTCATAGTCTGCAGGGAGTCAGAACGCTGAGATTAGCATTTTTATGGAAATCCAAAGCCGCCCTCCCCTGTACGCTCAATGCCCCGAAACTGATTTCAACCCTCAAAAAAGGAGTTTATGGATTTCTCTATACGTACGTGCAAAGTTGGAGGACAGATGCCAAGGAGAGGCTCAGGGAGACGAAATAAGCGGCATTCATCATGTCACCAAATAAAAGGCAGTGATATTCAGACATGTAGAACATGGAACAGTCACCCTGCTGCAGGCATACAACGCACCCCCTCCGGGGTTTTGCCTCTGCAGCACGAGTCCATTAACCCCCCCCCACCCCAAAACCCCCCACCCTATCATTAATCAAGCTAAACAAAGAGCTCATATTTTACCGAAACCCATGCTGCATGGTGGGGCTTAGTGGTTAGCATGTTCTCCTCTCAGCACTAGGTATTTCCGGTTTTTATTGCGATCTGAGTGGAGTTTCCATTTTCTCACTGTATCCGTGTGGGTTTCCTCCGGGTTCTCCGGTTTCCTCCCACAGTCCAAAAACATGGATCAAGGTCAAATAAATTCTCCCCATATAGAGTGTATTTGTGTGTGTGTCCAGTGCCCAGTGATAGTTTGGCGCCCTGTCCTGGGTGCATCTGCCCAGCGCCCGAAACATTCTCCACTGGATGGGCATGCAGAACCCCACCGTGACCCTAGTAGAGGATAAAGCGGAAGCTAATGGATGGATGGATGGACAGCATGGTGGTGCAGAAATGAAGCATATTGATGAAACCATGTGCTTACAGTACCTTTTACCGTCTTTGGATATCGAGCACTGGGATAGAACCCCCCCCTTCCCCAAGTCCTAAGAGGCTTTAAAAATAAATGCACATTGACATGAAGGCTTTTTTTGTGAGAGGTGATTGATAGCTGACAATACACTCCTATTCTGAGGACTCGAGTGCCGCGGGGCCAGTTGCACTCAGCTATCGATTTTTAAAATGAAAATAAGGCGACACCTTCACCGAGGAAGAACTTCTGGAGTGGGGGGGGGGGGGGGGGTTGGGGGCCTCATGCCCATCCAGGGGAGGATGTTTCAGGCGCTGGGCAGATACACCCAGGCCAATCCCATGCTGGGCACATTCTCACTCACACAGGTACACTTTATATAGGGCAATTATGAGAATTCAATTTACCTAGAATCCATGTTTTTGTACTGTGGGAGGAAACCCAAGGAGTAAACAATCAGGATCCGAACCAGGAACCCCAGCGCTAAGAGGTGCCCGTCAAGCCCAATTATAAAATGGGTCATTCCGGTCCTAAAATGTCACTGGAGAACCCAAAGGAAACCCATGTGGACACAAAGAGAACATGGAAACGCCACCCAGATTGGGATTCGAACCTAGACTTTAACATTGATCTAATTTACGAGGTACATTTTGCATTTAAAATGTACTAGGTTCCCAATGCCTATCTAGGGATGAACGTTTCGGGCGCTGGGCAGATACACTCAGGACATCTTAAGTACCCTAATAACGCCGAAATGGTCGGAGAACTAAAGTGGACTGTAGAACTACAAAGTCCATCTATATGATCAGTGGAGAACCTGTAACTGATAAAATGGCCGGTGAGTGTATGTTCTGATTGGTGTTCTGTTCTCTGTCTGTGTCTGATCCACTAGTACCAGCACAACACACACTCACACACTACCAGCATAATTATTGGAGAACATACTAAAGCGGCCTAACAAAGTATGTAGAGAAACAGATGGACTACAGAATGGAACTGTAGAACTGTAGCACCACCATGTCAGTATCACTGCAGTACTGAGCATCATCCACCTCCCTGACAGATTGGAGACAAACAGATTGGAGAACATACTAAAGCGGCCTAACAAAGTATATAGAGAAACAGATGGACTACAGAACGTTACTGTAGGACTACAAAGTCCATCTATATGATCAGTGGAACTGAAAACACACAGTGAGTGTAGCACTGAGGAGGTGGAGCTAATAAAATGACCAGTGAGTGGATACAGGGGCAATCGAGAGCAGCCAATTCACCTTGAATCCCTGTTTTTGGACTGTGAGAGGAAACCTGGAAAACTCAGAATTAAAAAAGTCAGTCAGTCATGACAGTGGGAATATAATTTTGCAGTATTTTGAGTGGGAGTATTGAGTTGGAGTGTGAGGCCATGCTGAAACAGCACTGATGTATAAACAGACATTAACCCCTTGAACCCTCATTAATCCTGCAGTAATAAACTTACACTGCAACCCACCCCCTCTCTCTCTCTCTCTCTCTCTCTCTCTTGTTTGCTTCATCTTGTTACACATCTTTATTTTGCCCTAGATTGATTTTCGGTGGGCAGCACGGTGGCTTAGTGGTAAGCATGTCCACCTCTCAGTGCTGGGAATCCAGACTCAAATCCCAATTTAGGTGGAAAACACACACAGTGAGTGTAGAACTGAGGAGGTGGAGCTAATAAAATGACCAGAGAGTGTATATAAGGGCAATTAGGAGTAGCCAATTCACCTTGAATCCATGTTTTTGGACTGTGGGAGGAAACCCAGAAGACAAAATAAAAACATGGAGACACACACACTCACACAGCACCACCATGTTAGTATCACTGCAGTACTGAAAATCATTCACCACACTGATAGGAGTCTCCATGTTACTTTCCTCCCACAGTCCAAAAACATGGATTCAAGGTGAATTGGCTTCTCTTAATTGCCCGTATATACACTCTCTGGTAATTTTATTAGCTCCACCTCCTCAGTTTTACACTCACTGTGTGTGTTTTCAGTTCCACTGATCATATAGATGGACTTTGTAGTTCTACAGTTCCATTCTGTAGTCCGTATGTTTCTCTATATACTTTGTAAGACATTTTGTATGTTCTCTAATGATTAGGACCCCTACAGAGGAGGTCTTAGGGTGGTGGATGATGTTCAGTACTGCAATGATACTGACGATACTGACATGGTGGTGGTGTGTGAGTGTGTGTTGTGCTGGTACAACACTGATATACAGCAATGATATTTAGTCCTGATCATCAGAGAACATACTAAAGCGCACTAACACTAGAACTGAGGAGGTGTGTTCCCAGTGATAGATTAGCGCACTGTCCTGGGTATATCTGCCCAGCGCCCAAAGACATACTTCCCTAGAAGAGCATGGGGACCCCCCCCCCCCCCCCCAGGAGACCCAAGTAGAGGACATAGGTGATGGGAGTTCCACATTTGCTGCGCGTTCTGTTCTAACAGATGTGAGTTTGCAGCGTTCAACATCCCACTTCTGTCATCCACCACCCTGATAAGAACATACTAAAGCGGCCTAACAAAGTGTATAGAGAAACAGATGGACTACAGAACGTTACTGTAGGACTACAAAGTCCATCTATATGATCAGTGGAACTGAAAACACACAGTGAGTGTAGAACTGAGGAGGTGGAGCTAATAAAATGACCAGAGAGTGTATATAGGGGCAATTAGGAGTAGCCAATTCACCCCTGGATTCAACCATGTTTTTGGACTGTGGGAGGAAACCGGAAAACCCAGAAGAAAAAAAAAAACATGT